>CAJHQP010002421.1:0-86794 GCA_905132765.1 Moricandia arvensis
TAAGGATCCTTATAGAAATTGTGGAATGATCCTCCGGCAACGAGGATCTGAATATTGAATACAACAGTTATTTAAAACGAAGACGTTTGGAGTAAATTGTCAATGTTTATTGCCGCCAAGGGTGTCTTTTCCATAAGTCTCTGTGATGTAAAATTAATATATTAACAGATACTGGGAGAGAACGAGAGAATCGTCTCTTTATAGAAAAACATTGTTATATGTGTCTTCATTTATTCGTAAACTTCTACTTTTTACTTTAATTTTTAATTGTGTAATTAACTTATTTTTAAAACGTAAAATCTATATTATAATGGGAGAGTTTACAATCTTCTTTTTCGTCACGTCAACTAGAGCTGTCAAACGGGTTGACCCGCGTCCATATGGACAGACCCACAGCGGTTCAGTCAGTTCATCAACCCGCGTGGGTTGGCCCGTGGCGGGTTGCGGCCAAAAATGTCTTGTCCAAGCCCGTCCAACCTAGTTTACTTTCTTTGCGGGTTGACGTGCGGGCTACCTGCAAAAAAAAAATATGTTCTGAACTTTGCTCAATGTCTACTATTATCTATGTTTTGACATTTGCTCATATTTATCTTGGTTAGTTTATAACTGTGCTTTTGTGTTTTTTACGTGAGGAATGAAAAAAATCAAACTTAGAAAAAAGCTACACATAGTCTCATACTCTCATGTGGACTTTACTTATTTCAGAAGACAAAGTCTAAATTTTATCAACTCCTAAGAAAGAAAGACACCTGTTTATTTTCCTTATAACATTTGATTTGCAGGTAAGAAACATGTTAATTCTCTAAACATAAATCCAATAAATCAACGTAAAAACATGAAAGCAAACAAACTGTAATAGTTCAAAAGCAACACCAAATAAATTCCAGTCAATAAACTTAAATTCTAAATGGAAATATGAAAACCAACAAGCCAAACTAAAACACTAATAAAGCGACTCTCCATCAAGCTTCATCTTCTTCATCGACAATGGACTCGAAAGATGGTAATGTCTCATCATCAACATATTCTTCATCTTCCTCTACATATATGATCCAAAATGAGTTAGCTAAGTGTAATGAAGACCAAGAAGCAGTATAGTATACATAATTAGCTGTTATAATAAAAATTATTACCATTTTCGTAAGCTTCAAATCCCTTTAACCAATTTCGACTACATATCAGTGCTTGAACATGTTTTGGTAGCAGACGACTTCTGTATTTGTTCAAAACTTGAGCTCCAATGCTGAAAGATGATTCAGAAGCTACGGTTGTGATAGGTATGCTAAGAAGGTCACGCGCCATTAAAGCTAATGCACCAAAACGTTTCGAGTTATCTTTCCAATATTCCAGGATATCCAGACTAGCAAACACCTTTCCGTCTATAGGTGGTTCTTCGAGGTATATCTCCAGTGGTGATTTTCCACTAACAACAACATTTGCTTTGCAAAATGAAAAGAAGTCCTGAAAATCAAATATTATATGTTCTTGAGATGTTGTTTAAATTACTATTTAAGAGTGAGTTGAAAAAATCAGAATCAAAAGAAAACTCACATCATAATTGCTGAAATTTCCATGATGTTCATCCTCTACTAGTTGATCTTGAGTAGCTTCATGTGTTTTTGCGGAAGGAGAATTCGATTTTTCCTTGTTCTCATAGGCGCTAAACAAGGTTTGCAGTTTTTCACGCAAATGTTTAATCTTTCTTTCTAAAGAATTCTTGTCAACTTTACCAAAACAAAACTCTGCAAGCTTTAGTTTTAGACGTGGATCAAAAACTGTAGCCATGGCAAAGATGTCGCTGACTTCTTCCCAATATTTTTGAAACTTCTCCTTCATCGGTATAACCATTCTTCGGACAACATCATCTCTACTTGTTTCATTCAGTGTCAACCAGTTTTGGATTCTCCACACTTGCATGAAATACAAGTTGGAAGTAGGATATGTCGATCCTGACATGAGGCGAGTAATCTCATCAAAGGGCTTCAAGAAATCACTCATCTCCTGCAATCTTCTCCACTCATCCTCGCTTGGGTGAAACTTGTAACTCCTCTCAATAAGTTTGAGATGACCAAATGCTGCTCGATACTTGAGGGCCATGTCAATCATTTTATAAGTTGAATTCCATCGTGTGGTAACATCCAAAAGCAAACCAGCATTCTCTTGAACACGCACAGATTCAACACATTTAGCAAAGAGCAGTTCACGAGATTCAGATGCTTTGACAAACTTGACACTCTCTCTGATCTTATGCAAGGAATCACCTATTACTTTGAGTCCATCTTGAACAATAAGATTGAGGATATGCGCAGAACATCTGACATGAAAGAACTCTCCTCCACAGACCAAATCGTTTCGCAACACAAGCTGAGATTTCAAGATATCTTGCATAAAATCATTGTTTGTAGCATTGTCGAGTGTGACTGAAAACACTTTTTTATCAATACCCCATTCTTTCATTTCATCAAGAATCTTCATAGCTAACTGAAAACCTGTATGTGGAGGCGGTAGAGCACAAAACGAAAGAATCTTGTTCTTCAATTTCCAGTCTCTGTCTACATAGTGTGTTGTCAAACACATGTAACCTTCATGTGTGATTGCTGTCCAGAGATCAGAAGTAAAGCTAATCCTTCCAGGAAGATTAACCAATTATGTTTTCAGGATAGCTGTCTCAGTCTGATAGAACTTGTAAACATCTTTTGCAGCTGTGTTGCGACTGATAAACTTCACATCTACATTCAAGTACTTCCAAACAGATCTGACCCTCTCATATTCAACATATGAAAATGGTAAATCATGCTGAATGATACACTTTGCTACCATCTGACGAAAAATAGTGTGATCATACTTCCTTGCTCGCAGTTTTGCTTCTGCATTGAGCGCCATTTGACGAACATCACCAGTCGTAGCCTTAAGATTACACTTCAGTAGATGGCGTCTCATAACATTAGTCCCATTCTTGTGAGAGTTATGTGCATATTCAATTTTGCAGTGCTTGCATTGTGCTTTTTGAGAGCCATCTTTCTTAGTAACCACTACAAAATCTTTCCACACAGCTGAGTATTGTCTCCTTTGTTTCTGAGCCGATGACTTTCCTTCATCATCATCACCTGAATCGTCTTCAGAATCAGCAGTCTTCTGTTTCTTCTTTTGTGGCTTCCCTTTGCCACCATGATCACTCTTTCCCTTCTGTTTCTTTCTCTCATGCGCCTTAGATGACATCCCTTTGCCATCATCATCCTCAGCCTGAACATGATGTTGCTTTCTCTCATCAGCATTAGCAAAAACTCTCACTCTTACAGGTTCATAATCATCTTCCATTGCATCATCATCTGATTCTTCTTCAACTTCAATAATTCTTCTTCTATGAGACTGAGATGTTTGTGATCCATCATAATTGGTACGCTCTTGTTCAGCGTTTGCAGCGTCAAGAACTCCTTGTGTCTCAAAATCTATTGACATCAAGTTTGAGAAACCCCCAGAATCCATAGCTCCCTTCTGAATCAGCCTTTGAAATGGTGTTGCAGTCAAACTCACGAGCAGTTTTTTGCTTGTGGACTTTAGAGAAACGTGGTTACGTAACTATTAGAGTATTAGGTTTAAAAAGCGGCAGACATTTAGGTTTTTAGTTAATGGGATTTTAGTGAAACAAACCCTTAAGTTTCGGCCCATCCAATTTTTAACCCTTAAGTATTTTGATAATAAAATAACTCCTTAACTAAAATCTGTTAGAAAAATTAACTCTCCACCGTTAGAAACGTTGAAACCCAAAGTGTTTTGTGTTTATGCCCCTATTAAATGAAGAAAACAACAAGGCATATCACAGAAACGACAAGCTTTTTATAAATGTTTGGTTGGCACTAAACCACAATAAAATATATCGGTTTGGAGATCAAGAAAAATCTGATTTCATAAACCCTAAAATCTCAAAAATTTCAACGACAAGTATCACAGAGATCTCAAAATAAGTGTGGTGGCTATAGAGACAAAGTTTATTACTCATCATTCTTCGTAGGCAAAAAAAAGAATTTTGGTGATCTCTACTTCAAGATGATAAGGTAAATCAATGATTGCGAATGTTATCTTTAGTTTGATTCTCTCCGTCTTTTATTTGCACATCACCACCAACAAGGAGTTAAAAAGTAATAATTTTTGTTCTCTTTCATTCGACAAACTGGAACATGCTTCGTGTCTCTGTTTTTATACATGCATTGACGAATGAGTACGACACATACACTTATCCAAAAATTATTCTTGTTGATCTGATATTGATTCGTTCCTTTGTTCATTTTGTTGTGTATATGCAGAACGAGTTTTTTCCGATTATATGTGGGTGGATATTGGACCTCAGATGGTTCATATATTGGTGGTGATATAAGGCGGTGTAGGGTAGAGTTTGATAATCCAAGTATATCAATGTTAGTAGATATGGTTCAGAATGAAGGTTTTGCAGATAATATGAGTAAATTTTCATATTTTCCATCCAAAGAAGACTATAATCGGAAGGAATTGTCTACGGACGTTGATGTTGCAGAAATGGTTAATTGCACTCAGGAGTTGGAAAGTATGAATCTATATGTTGTTAGGGATGATGATCCATATTTGGAAGATGTGCTTGTTGGAGAAGAGGAAAAGGAAGATGAAGAAGAACCTGAGGATGAACCTACTGACTTTTATCGTGATGATTATGCTGAGACTGATGATTCAGATGATGATGGCCACCAAGTTTCTTTTTTTGTTGGTCAAGCGTTTCTCTCCAAAGAAAGTTGCAAGAAGGCTATTGAGAAGTATGCTATTAAAGAGAAGGTCAATATATGTTTTCAAAAATCTGAAAGTAAAAAAGTAGCTGCAGCATGTGTCCAAGATTGTTGTAGTTGGAGGATATATGCCTCAGTAAACAGCCAGTCTACTAATATGGTTGTGCGGTCGTATAATTGCACTCACACTTGTTATCGAACTGGTGTAGTGAAATTATATAGTGCACCTAAGATAGCAGCTGATTTTTTGAATGAGTTTAGGACTAATCAAAATTTGAGTGCAGATCAGATGATGCAAAGGTTGCTAATCCAAGGTCTTCGGGTTCCTAAAACAAAATGTCAGAGTGCAAGACAAATTATGTTACACATCATTAGTGATGAATATGCTGAGCAGTTTACAAGGATGTTTGATTATGCGGAAGAGCTTCGTGAGTCAAATCCTGGTTCAACTGTGATACTAGGGACAAAAGATAAGGTTTTTGACAAGTTTTACACATGCTTTGAAGCTCAGAAAACTGGATGGAGAAGTGCATGCAGACGTGTAATTCATTTGGATGGAACATTTCTTAAAGGCCGAATGAAAGGACAATTGTTGACTGCTGTGGGAAGAGATCCAAATGACCAAATATTTATTATAGCATGGGCTATTGTTCCAGTAGAGAACCAAGTTAATTGGGAGTGGTTCATGGCATTGCTTCAAGAAGACTTGCATTTGGAGCTTGGAAATGGGCTTGCACTATCATCTGATCAGCAAAAAGGGCTGATATATGCTATAAAAAATGTTGTTCCTTATGCAGAGCATAGAATGTGTGCTAGACATATATGGTCTAACTTGAGGAAAAGACATGGTGAGTCGGGAAATCTCCATGGTTTATTTTGGAAGTGTGCAAGAGCATACAATATGCAAGTTTTTGATAGAAGACTCGAAAAGATGAAGAGTATAAGACCGGAAGCTTATGAAGAAGTGAAGAGAAGTGTTGGTTCAAACTGGTCTAGGTATTAAAACTGTGTGTTTTTGCTTCCATCTATTTTTTTTATAAGTATTTCATTTCTCTAACCATAATCTATTATTTTCTTATTGTAGAGCATTTTTTAATGAGTTTACAAAGTCTGCTGCTGTAGAAAACAACCATAGCGAGTCATATAATGCTGTGTTAAAAGATGCTCGGCGCAAACCAGTGGTCGCATTGCTAGAGGACATAAGGAGACATGTTATGTCAAGTAACTTGTTAAAGATTAAAGAGATGCATAATGCTACAGGATTGATCACACCAAAGGCAAAAGCTGTTATAGAAAAGCGAAAAAAGAATCTTAAGTGGTGTTATCCACTGGCTTCAGGAAGAGGATGGTATGAGGTGGACCATGGGAGAAATAAGTATCGAGTGTACGTTCGAGGTGCTGTTTCTTGTACTTGCAGGGCATATGATGTGAGTGGCATACCTTGTTGTCATATAATGTCTGCTATGTGGGCTGAATATGGAGAAACAAAGCTACCAGAAACTGTTGTCTCTGATTGGTATTCAGTTGAGAAGTGGAAGTTATGTTATGGTTCATTGCTTCGTCCTGTGAATGGAATGCAATTGTGGAAAACTCACACTAATGTTGTAATTATGCCTCCTCCAGACAGAATCATGTCAGGGAGACCAAAGAAAAATGATAGAATTCGTGAGCCAACTGAAGCTCTTCCATCGCAAGTTCTTTCTGCACGAGAAAAAGTTCAAATGGTATTATCATTTACCATGTATTACATTGGGTAGTATCAGTTGTCTTTTATCATCTCTTACCTTACTTTATTTGCGTTTACAGACCTGCAGTAATTGTCAACAAGTCGGACACAATATACGTTCATGTAAGCGTGAAGCTGTGCCTAAACCACCTAAGAAACCTCAAGGAAGACCGAGAAAAAAACAGAAAATAATGACTGAAGAAGAAGTTACCACTCAACTAGCACAATCCTCCATAGTTTCTTAGAGGATGATACTCAATTTCTTTTGTTAAGTTGTACTTTTATTATGCTTTATTTTTGTTTTGGTGAAACCATATTTCACTTTACGATGCTCTGTTTTTTGCTCATATACAATGCTCTGTTTTTTTCTCATATACAATGCTCTGTTTTTTTTTGGAAGAATAGAATGCCTCTGTTTTTGTGGTAAAATCATGTTAGTCTGATATATTATTGGCGAAACAAAGATATGGTTCAAGAAGATGATTTTAAAATCAGAATTATTTAGTTTTAAAACTCATATTTTCAGTGTATTCATATTCTGAACTTTTATTCACTTTTATAATTTCAAAGTTTTGTTAGTCGGAATCAAGGAACAACAGTGATAATGCTTGTTCATGATGATGATGATTGTCGCACAATTCAAATTGGTTTCTGAAAACGTTTTGTGTTTTCACGTTTATTATTTTGACAACACCTTGTTTTGTCACAGAAAACAACAACACTTTTTTTTTTTTTTTAATGGAAGCTTCAAGGATTAAACGTTTTTAACAGTAAAGCCTAACTATACTAACAGACTTAAGTTAAGAGGTTATCTTATTAATAAAATACTTAAGGGTTAAAAAATAGATGGGCCGAGAGTTAAGGGTTTGTTTTATTAAATTCCCTTAGTTAATTAATAAACTAATGATTCATTAATTTATTAATCAGTAGTAAATTCTAATGAGTCAAACCCTCTAGTTAGTATAGAAGCTTTCAAGTTTCAAGACTAGAACTAGAAATCTAGAACTAGAAGTATTGAATTCAAATTTTAATAGCTAGACATCGTATATACTTTTCCTATCAATCCAGATTCCACACAACAAAAACTACACATTCAGAAAAAAAATCTTACTAAGAACCAAGCCAAAGCAAACTTATTCTAACATGATCACCAAAATCGATACAAGCCAATAACTAAGCATCATCATTGTGAGTAAGATCATAGTTGTAACCTGGTACGTGAGGTAGAATAGGGACAACACGTTTTATCCACTCGACAAGCTCAGTAGCTCACTGACAATAGGGACATCACGTTTAATATATTTCATGTTTGTAAATAAGAGCTGCAGAACACAAAAAAAGATAAATAAAAGATCTCTAAATTAATAGAAGAAAACAAAGATAACCTTTCACTTTGAATCATTTTAACTAGCTCCAACCATAACAGTGATCAAAATCTTGAACTATTGAACAAAGTTTCAAGAAAAAAAAGGTATGTACCCGAGCAAGTTCTGAAACTGGAGCTACTGTTTCTCTTTTCAATGAATTGTTGACACTTTGCATCCGCTTCTGCTTTCTTTGTTCCTGCAGCTTCTGTAATCTCATGAAGATGCACAAACTCTATGAAATAAAATTCTAGACTTTATAAGACATCTCAACTCATGAACCTCACCATCACATTCTCTTCAAAGCTTCTTAAATTCTTCTTGTCTATCCTTTGTGTCAGATTCAGAGTAGCAGCTCTTGCACCACAAACGACCACAAAAGTTATCCAAGACCTAACGTTGATACTGTATTCAGTAACAAAACAACAATAACAACATAAAGCTCATCCAGTGGTATTTGTTGAGCAAAAATTCTGAAAAATAAAAGAGAAAAAAAATAATGATCAAGGAAAAACAACTCAAGCTTTAGAAAGAATTATTGTCTAAGAAATATGAACCTGCTTTGAGCGAGAGTTTAAGAAGACATAATCTGATCTCCATCGAAGACTTGATAATTTTAAGTGTGTGAAGGAAGAATAAGGCAGAGGCAACACTAACTCTCCAATCTCCATTGTCTGGCAGGAGACTGACATAATCTCCATCGAAGACATGCAATCACTGATCTTATCGTATCTCTTGCTCTGTCTAGTGCATGCAGTAGCTCAAACATGATATCCATGGACGACGATCAAAGTTCGAATCGGTTTGATTCACCGAGTGAGAGAAGACGGAGAATCAACACATTATTTTGTGGGCAACCCGCGACCCGCTAACCCGTGATGGGTTATGACTTGACCACCCGCAAACCCGCTTGGGTTAGACCCGCTAAACCCGCAATTTCATGGACACCAAAATATTTTTCCAAGCCCGCCCCGTGATGGGTTTATATGGGCCGAACCCGCGGGCCACGGGTTGGGCTGACAACTCTAACGTCAACGGTAAGTGGGTCTCACACAATTATTTTTTTTAAAAAATAATGTATTGCATGCTATGAGATTCAAACTTTTCACCTCAATATTTATTTGATTGACATAATCAACTGAACTACATGAGATTTTGTAAACTAGAAACCAAATTTTATATAATAAGATTACAGTTTGGTCTTTTTTAAGGGTGTCCACGATACCATGTGAGTGAATCCAAAACACGAGGAAGGTCGGGTGGTGATTGTAGGGTCAGTAAACAATGATTCGGAGACTTTGGAAAAATTAACGAACCGATCGTCAGATGGGATGGGATCCACGGGTCGAGAACGCGGACTTGGGCAACCTATTAACCGTGGGCGGTCAGGACGTTACATTATTATTCATGTCAACAAGCAAATTAAAGATTTCATCTCTACATATAAATTAGATTTTTTTTATAAAATAGTACATAAAGCTTTAGAGATTAAACTTCTTGATTTTCAAACTATCTTATGTACATAACTTAATGTCGTAATCTTTTAGAAAAATTAACGAACCGATCGTTAGATGGGATGGAATCCACAGGCCGAGAGCGCGGACATGGACAGCCTATTAACCGTGGGCGGTTGGGACGTTACATTAGTATTCCATGTCAACAAGCAAATTAAAGATTTCATCTCTACATATAAATTAGAATTTTTCATAAAGTAGTACAAAAAGTTTTAGGGACTAAACTTCCTGATCTTCAAACTATCTTATGTACATAACTTAATGTCGTAATCTTTCTAATTTTTATTCGGCTTTCTAATGAAAATTACACTTCATTTGAAAACATAACAAAACGGAAGTGAACTCAATGGAAGTGATGACTCTAATATTGCAATACACAAAAAAAAACAAAGATTTAGACAAGATACAAACAACAAAATCTCATACACACTTAAAGCATAAGAAAACAAATCCGGCTCCGCGCTTGCGCGGAGGCTATATTTCTAGTAGTAATAGTACCAAGGTTCCATAAATCAGTCTATTTAGACGGCAATTCAATTCTAACTAAAACGTTTTTCTAAAAATTTAATTTATATCATTCAAATCAGTTTAATCCTTAATTTGGTTTAAATTGATCTAAATAATTTAAATTAAACAGTAATGTTAGTATAAATATACAAATATGTCAAACTTTAGTTTTATATATCTTAATTGATTGTTCATCAGAATAATTTTATAATCAAACCTGAAAATTAAAATATTTTATAATAAACCAATTATTTGTTAATTGTCAATGCCTCACACATGTCTTAAATAATTTGCCTAATCGCTAATATTCTATAAACACACAAAATTACCATCTAACAATTTTTTGAATATTGTTAATTACATTTACAAGACTAAAAACTATATATCTCTGCAGGTTATATACTCGCTTCTTTACATGCTTTTTTATATGAAACCTAGCTTAGATTCTGCCTAAAATCCCTGTCTCACAAAAAGAATGACTTGGCTTGATCGATCATACAACAACATACAACAACATTAGCACGCTTATTCCTAATTGTTTTTGTCATGCTCTCTTCCTATATGGCCATTCAATTGGTATAATATAATCCCATCATCTCTCATTCTTCTAAACAGCTCATCCGCTTCATGCCTAGGCCCAGTCTTGAAAATCCTAATATCATCGTCGTGTATGTTCTACCATCAGACTTCACTCCTTCCCCTGGTAGTCTACAAAACAAGTCACACGCTTCTTCCACTTTACCCTTCTTGCACAACCCGTGAATCATTATGTTATACGCAACAATTCCAACATACTCTCCACTTTTTCTCATTGCCTGGAACATCGCCACTGCCTCTTCTATCTTCAAAGATCATGTAACACAATGTAGTTGGTCACAATATCAAGAGCCACACCACAAGACCCCATCCATCCGAAAACGTCTTTGGCAACTTAAGATTACCCGCCATACAATAATCGTGGATAGAGTGTTGTAAGTGAATGTGTCGCCCTACAATCCTTCAAAACGCATCCTGTGAAAGAGTCTGAGCCCATCATCTACCCGCCCAGACTTACAAAACCCATTTATAAGAGTATTATAGGTCACTAGACTTCGAAAGCAGCCATTGCTTACCATCGATTCAAATATTTCTCTTGCTCGACGTAGGCGACCGTGGATGCAAAGCCCATTAATGATTTAGTTGGAAGTGACGATATTAGGATCTATGGAGGAGCTTCTGATCATCACCCTGTACAGTTCTCGAGCCTCTAAAAGGTTCCCTTCTTTCCCAAATGCATCGATCAATGAATTGAAAGTGACAACATCACGGTATATTCTCCTCTCGTCCATATCTTTGAGTAGTCCAAGAGTTTCCCTCCATCTACTCGAGTTTCAAAAGGCATTTATGAAAGTATTGTAGGTAACAACATCTGGTTCGACTTTTTCTTGTTTCATTTGGTTGAAAACCTTAATGCAGTATCCACATCTCCGTTCTTGCAATTACAGTCATGTTGGTTTCGGTACAAGCCCACTAAGCACATGTCATGGGCCAGAACAATTCTCCCAGAGTCCATTACGAGAGTAATGTATATATATGCATACTCGTGAGGTGATTAGGGTTAACTTTTTAACCTTCAACAGAAGAAACACAATAACAACTACGTTAATGGCCAAGAAGAAGAAAACATAAGGAGAAAAGAGGTAGATCAAATAGCTTAGGCTAAAGATTATTTGTATCTATTATACTTGGTGTTTTCTCTAGGCTTTAAGCTTATAACTCTTGTGTAACCTAAACACTAAACATCACAAGGTTGTGTGGTGTGTGTAATTTCTTTAATCTAGTGGAGTCTGAGAGCAGAAGTTCTCCCACGAAACAAACCGGTTAGAGGCTGGGAACTCGTTAAATTGCTTGTGTCTTTTACTTTAAGTTTTAATCTAGGTCTACAGATTACTTGAACTTTAAGAAACCCTAGGTCAATAACCTTTACAAGTGGTATCAAAGCTTCCAGGTTATTGGAGTGTTTAGTAAGAGAGACACATATCAGAGGAGGAATCGGGTTAAAGATATGATGGCTAACAATCCTATTGAAGTGGAGATTTGATGGAATAGGGGATTTTTCCCTATGGAAAGTACATATACTTGCACACTTCGGTGTTCTCGGGTTAAAGAGTATTCTCACGGATGAGAAGCTCTTGAAGGATTCATGGAGTGCTAAGGAAGAAGAGGAATCAGCCACAAAGAACACTCAGAAGGGACAAGCGGGTATTGTGGATGCTGCTCCAAGCATAGATCTAGTTAAGTTTAAGAAATCTGAGAAAGCTAAAGACTTTATCGTTTTGAATGTGGGAAAAAAGGTTCTGAGGAAGATTAAGAATTGTGAAATTGCTGCTGCTATGTGGTATACAGTGGATAAACTCTACACGGAAACGTCACTACCAAACATGATATACCTACAACTCAGATTCTACATATTTAAGATGTCTGATTCAAAGAGTATTGATGAGAACGTTGATGACTTTTTTAAGCTCGTTGCAGACCTGAGCAACTTGCAGGTAGAAGTATCAGAAGAGGTTTAGGCCATCATGTTGTTAAGCTCACTTCCTCACAGGTATGATCAACTGAAAGAAACATTGAAGTATGACCGAGACACTCTCAGCCTAAATGAAGTGACTGGTGCTGCTAAGTCAAAGAAAAGGGATTTAATGGAGAGTGGGTAGTATATGAGATCAAGTGGAGAAGGACTCATGGTTGAAAGGGGAAGATTCGATCATAGATCAGATCGAAACAATGAAAAATCGTGGAAAGGCAAGTCAAAGAGTATGTTTGGAATATCTAAGTCACACCCTAGGGAAACAAAAACAACAAAGGATGTTTTATTCGTGGTAAGGAAGGGCACGGAAAGTGTGAATGTCCTGATAAGAGATCACACAAAATAGCCTTTTGTGCTGACGGCTAGCACTCAAGACACCAAAGAAGAATGGGTGATGGATTTAGGGAGCTCGTTCCACATCACTTCTGATAAAGATTTCTTATTCGAATTAGAAGAGTTTGAAGGAGGGAATGTACTGATGGCAAACAACACTCATAACATCATTAAAGGCATCAGAAAGACCAAGGTGATCAATCCAAATGGTTCACGAGTGGTACTCACTGGAGTGAGATACATGCCAGGTATGAGCAGAAATCTAATTTCATAAGGGATGTTAGAGAATTCAGGATGCACGTATGAGGGTTGAGATTTGATAGTTCAGTTCTACAAGGGTGATCAGAAAGTGATTTCAGGGAAATATCATCAAGGACTCTACTATCTACAAGGCACAATTGCTAAAGGAGAAGTGAATGTTTCGAAGGCTGAAATGAATCTAACTATTCTATGGCACTCTGGACTTGGACACCTGAGTGTCAAGAATATGCAAGCTCTAGTCAAGCATGGATATTTATCATAGAAAGAGGTGAACAAGTTAGAGTTCTGTGAAGAATGTGTGATTGACAAATCACATAAGTTGATATTTCCATCAGCAAAACACACGACCAAAGGGATATTGGATTATATGCATTCAGACTTATGCGGATCACCTTATAAACTAGATAGTTTGGCAGGCATCAAGTATTTTGTCTCTTTCATCGATGACTATTCTAAGTTCAGAGTTTTTCAAAGTTCAAAGAATGGAGAGTAGCAGTTGAGAAGCAAACTGAAAGAAAGATCAAATATATGAGAACAAACAATGGGTTGGAGTTATGCAATTAACAGTTTGATAACTATTGTAAAGAGTCTGGGATTAAGAGGCATAGGACATGCACCTATACGCCTCAACATAATGGGGTCTCAGAGAGGATGAATAGAACAATAATGGACAAGGTGAGGTGTATGCTTGCAAAGGCTGGATTGGATCAAAGTTTCTGGGAAGAAGGAGCTTCTACAGTCGTCTATCTCATCAACATGTCCCTAAACTCAAGTATAGAGTTTAAGCTGGCAGAAGAAATCTGGACTGGATCGAAACAAGACTTGCATCATCTGAGAAGGTTTGATTGTTCTGCTTACGTGCATATAACGGAAGATAAGATAGTCAGAGAGCTATTAAAGGGGTTTTCATGGGCTATCCGTTTGGAACTAAAGGGTATCAAATGTCGATACCACAAGAAGGAAGGTGTAGAACTAGCAGGAATATAGTGTTCAATGAGGATGCGATGTACAAAGATACATTGGAAAACACAGATGAAGTTAAGACACTTTAGGCTCCAGAAGAGAAAGCTCAGAAAAAGAAATCAAGAAGGAATGTCTCATTTAGTGATGATTTGATAATGGGTCCTACTCATTTCTACTCGAGTGATACAGAGAAATCAGATCAAGGTGGAGAATCTTCTTCGTCCTCTTCTTCAGAAAGCTCAAGAAGTTCAGATAAATCGGAAGAAAGACTTGAGGTAGAAAGTAATGAACATGAATAAAACTTGGACGACTATGTAGGAAAAAAAAAGAAACATGAGGCCACCATCTAGGTATGAGGATGGAAATTTCATGGCTTATGCATTGGTTACATCAGAGGACTTGGAAATTAAAGAACCTAAAACCTATGAGGAATCCATGAGAAGTAGAGAAAGGAAGCACATGGCCAATGCTGCGAAAGAAGAAATGGAGTCTCATAGGAAGAATATAACATAGGGATCTGTTTGATAAACCAGCGAAAGAAAAACTTATCGGCTGCAGATGGATATTCAAGCTGAAACCAGGTATTTCAGGGGTTGAACCAGAGAGATACAAAGGCAGGTTAATAGCTAAAGAGTATTCTCAGACATAAGGTATTTATTACAACAATATATTCTCTCTCGTGGTTAAACATGTATCCATAAGACTTATGTTATCAATGGTGGTTAATCTAGATCTTGAGTAAGAGCAGATGGACGCGAAACTGCTTTCTTGCACATAAACTTGGAGGAAAGGATTCTAATGACTCAACCCCAAGGTTTTGTAAAATGAGGGGATGAAAACAATGTGCTTACTAAGAAAGTCACAGTATGGATTAAAACAATCTCCTAGAAGGTGGAATCAAAGGTTCGATGCGTTCATGAAAGATCAGCTATTTGACATGAGTAACAAGGATCCGTGCATCTACATGAGAGATGTTCAAACAAGGCAGGATGTATTATCTGCTGTTATACGCTGATGACATGTTGATTGCTTCAGGAGATAAGAAAGTCATCAAAGACTTAAAGAAGCAATTGAATGGGGAGTTTAAAATGAACGATCTAGGAAGAGCTACAAGGATCTTAGGAATGGATATGACTAGAGACAAATCCAGCTGATTTCCTAACTAAAACTGCACCTGGTCAGAAGTTCCAACTTTGCTGTGAGCTTTTGAACATCCACTGATGATGAATGAGGAGCTCCAGGTAACTCCGTTTGTATGTATCAGTATCCCTGCATCAAAGACAACGACAACATCATGGGTCTGTTTTTTAGGAGGATGATAAGTAAAACATAAAACCGAAAGAGAAGATGTCACTTAAGGAATGTTGAGTTACCTGGAGATGAAGTGGAATTGAGTACACGACTCGGTTCTAGGTTGAGCAAATGATGAAAAGGTCCTAGCATCTGCTAAGAAGAGTGACAAGCAAGGTTAATATCAAGTCAAAGTCGATAGAGGTTCAGTCAAGGTAAAAGTCAACAGAATACATGCAGAAGTTGACTTATCTGGATTCCAGGAAAGCCGAGAGCTAGGTGAGTTGAATCTGTGAATCGACAGAGATGGAATACAGTTAAATGAGATCCATCAAAAGCTCCTGAAACAAACGAGCTAAAGGGTTATTGTGATGGATCTACAAATAGGAAAGAGAAACATGCAAAAAGTCAAAGAGTCTCTTACCTCAGATCGTCGAAGGGAAACATGGAACACTAGTCGGGATTACGGCGTGATACTCCTCAGAGTTGGAACAAGACTCGCCGGAAAGCACATGTAGAAGAAAGAAAGGGAAGAATCGGTTAAAAACTCACTCAAATCTCATCATCACATCGAAAGGCTCCCACGAGACATACCGGGTAGAGGTCGGGAATTGTTTAAATTGCTTGTGCCTTTTATTTCAAGTTATAGTATAGGTCTAAAGATTACTTGAAATTTAAGCAATCCTAGGTCAATAATCTTTACAAGTAAATTAGAGTGTTGCAGATGTTCATATCTGTATCTACTCAGTGCATCAATCAGAGAAAACGCTTCATTGATTCTGTTACTGCGACGGAACCCGTTGAGGTTTGAGATAAGTGTGACAATGGTGGGGTTGAATCCAAGTTTCATCATCTTGGCAAGAAGAGAGATTGCAAGAGAGAAGCGAGAGCATCGGGAGGAAGAATCAATGAAAAAGGTGAAGCTGTAGAGATCGTGTGAGACTTCAAACAGTTTCATCCTGTGGCAGAGGATGGTGAAGATGTCATACCTTTTCATCTTGGCGAGTGAAGAGAGTAATCTAGTGAAATCAATAATGGAAGGTAAAGGGTGAGAGTGAACCATGTCGGAGAACAGTTCAAGCGCATCGTGAAACCTTATGGAGTGAAGCCCACTTCTCAACTTTACTTGGTAATCAGAAAAGGCTCATGTTTTCTTAAGGAGAAACAAACAACCCTTTTTCGTTGACGCAATCGCAGTCACAACAACAGATCTCCGCATCCAATTCGCCGAGCAGAGCTTTGTCGGTTACAACCGGAGAAGAATATGGAAACACCAAAAAATAAAATGTCGTTTCGTTAAATGAAAACAGTGCCGTTTGAGTAACTTGATGTATTTTAAATTCACAACCCCCCCCCCCCCAATTTGTTTCGTTAAATGGAAACGGTGCCGTTTTGAGGCATTGGATGTACTTAAAATTCACTAAGTTTTTTCAAAACCAACCTACAATTTCAAGTCAACCCCAAAACCAACCTCTTTTTGTCATTATTATTCACCCTTGAGAGTTTCAAACTCTCCTTATGTTTTTGAATTATTTACAAAGTTGCCATTATTGATTAATTATTTAATTATTTCGAAAATGGAAAAAAATCTATTACACCCTAAACATTTCTTCTTATTTAAAACAAAGTTATTATCATCAATTTTCCAACCACCATGAACCACCATTTTTAAGCTCTTAAAAGCTCAAGAATTCAACTGTAACTACTTTTTTCTCTTTCTAAACCAACAAATCTTCATTTTCTCTCATTTCCTCTCCATTTCCATCTAAAAACTCCCATATCTTTCATTTTTGTAAGCTAAACTTTCATATTTTTGTAAGCTAAACTTTCATATTTTTGAGTCTATTCAGTTGTGAGTAGATAAAGGTGGTTTTTTCTTACTCATATTTGGAGCTTGGATGGTGGTAAAGGGTGGAAACGAGCTTTACTCCGGAAAAGGTAACTATGTACATGGTTTTCGTCATTTTTTAGATCTGTGTCGCGAAATTAGACTGTTTTGTATGTCTACGCATATGTGTAGACTTAGGATGCGGTCTAATTTTCAATGCATATGTTACTTTTGCAATTGACAAAAATATTCTCTTTTTTAAATTAGACTTCTTTAGAAGCATGCGTCTTAACCTTTGAAAAAGTAAAAGAGATTAGTTTTTGCATTTGACCAAACTTTGGGCAACTTTTGACTTTTCATAATAGACTTCATCGGAAGTCTACATTATGTAAACTGTTTTGGAAGTCTACAAAATATCAGTTTTGCATTTGACCAAAACTTTGACTGCATTGAAAATATGAGTTTTGTATTTGACTAAGATGTTATAAAGTTGACCAAGACAAAAAAAAAGTGTAGACTTCATATTCAGTATACTAATCTAAAAAAAAGCAGACTGCATATGAAGTCTACTATTTTATTTTGGTCAAATGCAAATCTAACCTCTCGAATTTGGGAGTAGACTTCATGTGAAGCTACACATGTGTAGACATTCATCTCAATTTAAAAAGTCAAACTTGGTCAATTGCAAAAACTAACATGTTTTAAAAATAAAAAAATGTAGACTCTAAATAAAGTCTACTTATGAAAGTTAAATCCTGATTGAATTCTGGCCAATTTCAAAAACTAACATTTTCATACGTAGAATGAAAAAAAGTTTATGTATAAAATCACAACTTTTTTTAAATACAGATAATCTTTCAACTGCAAAAACTAACTCAAATTGTAGATCTACGTGACAGTCTACACACGTAAACTGAAAAGAAAATATATTTTTATGTAGACGGAATATGAAGTCTACATAAAAAATCTATAAAAAATGGATGTGTGTATTATTCATAATGAATTTTCAAAAAAATTTAGTTTGACAGTGTCTTTTAGTTAATCGTAATGGTCTTGACTATTTTCAAAAGATAATCTTTTAACTATGAAACTATCAATTTTTTGGTTTGACTATGTAGTTAGCTAATAAGTGTAGACTTCTTTGTAAGTATACTTTTATACTATTATAAAACAAGAAGTTTATGTTCGCTAATTTTGTAAATTGTACTCTTTTTGCATTGAATGATTCGATTACCTGTTGTATACGGAGAATAAGTGGTGAAAACACATCACCTACCGATGAAGATTTGGAAGCAACCAGTGAGGACAAAGAACCTTCAACAGGCATAAATGCCTTCCTCCACCTGTCAAGCATGGTTCGGGTAGGCAAAAGAAGTTGAGGTAGCAGTCTTGGCTAGAAATTTCTAGGATAAGGGGAAACAAATCGCGAAAGCTGAACAAGGATTATAGTTGCTCCAAGTGCAAACAACCAGGCCACACTCTTCCAAATTATTCAAGCTAAACATGTGTTAGTGTTATGTGTGAACTTATGGTTGGATGTTGTCTTATGTCTTATGTGTTGAACTATTGAGTTTTCTCATTGATTTCGAGTTGTCTTATGTGTTGAACTTATGTTGAATTTGTGGGTCTTTAATCAGTATTGAACATACAAGTTGCATTGTTGCTTTGGATATTGTCTTATGTAATGAATATTGAATTTGTAGGTCTTTAGTCAAGTTTATTACACGTCTTGTAAGTTCAACACATAATACGTAAGTCTCTGTATTATTCGTTGAAATTGTGTTGAAAATCTTAAAAATAAGACTAATACTGAAAACCTCTGATAGAAAGGATGATGCCTGGTAGTCTAGCAGCAGACATCTGTAGAAGTCTTCAGTAAAAGAAGACTAATACTTAAATATGCTGCTTCTGTTCAAATTGTGTTGAAAATCTTAAAAATAAGACTAATACTTCTTGAGAATTTTGTGTACATTTTCTTTTTCTCACATGTGTGTTAATTATAGTTTTAGCTTATGGTGGTTTTAATTGTTTGGTTGATTAGAGTATCTTGTGAAAAAATGATATCTAACAAAAAATAATAATATTATACAAGTGAAATAGAACTAAAAAATGAATACAATGTTTATAGGTTCTGCATCAAATAATTATTTACAGATGAAGATTTTATAAAGATAAATTATTATAAAGCAATTTATTAAAAATATTCTTGAGTGTTTTTGATTTTTCATAATTTTGATGCCACAAATGAAATCGTGAAAAGGAATACATACAAAGTAAGATAAGAAAAACATAAGATATAAAATTCAAATCACATTTAGTAGAATTTTTATAAAGTCTATTTAAAGTTTATGGTTTAGTAGACTTTAGTTGAAGTCTACACTAACGGAAAATTTTCAAATCTAAAAATGTACACTTAGAGAATTTGAAAATATTTTGTTCTCGAAAATATTTCAAAATAGTTTTTTGTCAACCTTGTAGCAAAGCAAAAACATAGAGTATGGATCTATAAATTTAGTTCAATATAAACAAAAAATATCCATATAATGAATTAATGTAAATCTTATATTTTTGGGAAGATGATTTGAAAATTTTGGAAGATAATACCTGCAAAATAAGATAAAATTATGAGAAAAATAGAAAATAAATATTATATTTGAGTAAATTTTTATAAAGTCTGTTTAAAAATTAGGACTAGTAGACTTCAAGTGAAGTCTACCAGCTCTGACTTTTAAAAAGACTTCATTTGAATTCTACTCTATCAGAAATTTTTTAGATCTGAAATATATACATTAAAATATGAAAATAAGTAAGATAAAAAAAATTAAAAATATATAATTTATAAGACCAAATAGTGGTAAACTAAAGACATAGAATTTGAATATGTAACTCTATTTAAATATAAATACAAAAACACATATTTAAAATCTATAGATTTAAATCTTATACTTATGGGAAGAGAAGATAACAACCCTAGAAGAAAATACATGTAAAATAAAATAAAATTATTAAAAAAAATAGGACAAAAAAAATTAAATTATATTTTTCTAGACTTCCAATGAAGTCTTCTTAAAATTTGTGGTTTAGTAGACGTCAAAGTCTACTAGATTTAGCTTATAAGCAGACTTCATTAGAATATACGTACTAGTTAATAATTTTTAGATCTAAAAAATAGGCACATTTTGAAATGTCAAAATAGTTTTAAATCTGAAAATATTTCAAAATAGAATTTATAAGATAAAATAAAAAAATAAAAATAAATGCGCAGAGTTTGAATCTATAACTTTATTTGGATATAAACACATAAATACACATTTAGAGCAATAGATCTAAAACTTACATTTTAGAGGAAAAAATAAAAAACCATGAATGATAATACCTACAAAAACAAGATAATATTGTGAGAATGACATAACATAAAAATACACATTCAAAATCTATAGATCTAAAACTTACATTTTAAAGGAGAAGATGACAACCAAGAATCATAATACCTAAAATAACAAGATAATATTGTGAGAAAGACATGAGAGAGTTTTAGAGAGAATAGAGAGAAACGAGAGAGTTTTTGAAAGTTGTGCAACCATTTTAAAGAGAGACGGTGTAAATTTCATTTATATATGGAGACACAAATTGTAACTCGGTTAAAATTTACGACACTGTAGACTTCATAAAGTAGATTTTATTGTTGGTCTACTATACCCTAAACCACAAATATCAAATCTTAAATGTTTGCTTTATAATAAAAAAAAGTCTCAGTTATTGTATCAAATATCAACATGTTTAAAATATAAACTATGCAACATTAATATGCAAATTTAAGTCAATACACCAAAAAATCTCAATCTAAATCTAACTCTTAAAAACATAACATGTTAGAACTTTTTGTTGATAAACCATAAACATTGTCTAATACATAATTATCAAATTAATATATATTCTTCTAAATTGTTCAATTATATAAAATTTTAGTTTATAAACTTCATATTAACCCTTATATGGACGATTAATTAAAAAATTTACAAAAAATATTTTTATACATTTTTAAAATTAATTTATTATATCAAATTATGATATAGACTATATAATAAGTCTACAAAGTAGACTTTTTAGGAGGTCTGTATATATGTAAACTTCTTTGGTTACGTGTAGACTTACAGATGATGGAATTGTAAACTAACTTTCCGGTTTTTTGTTTGACTATAAAAATTAAATATTACTTTTACCACTATTTTGGGTTGATTTTGTATTTGATTGAATATGAAATCTATTTTTTTATTGTAATCAATATTTGGTTGTTTTTGGCAAATCCCCCAATGATTTCTATTTCTAACTTGATTGAAGTGTTTGTCAATCATCATGGATGATTTTTCTATACTGTTATTGCTTGGACCTAAAGTACGATTATCAGAATCTGAAACCATTTCACATTAACACCATTTTTGAAACGCTAAATTTACATTCACATTTATTCATTCATATACTTTTTTCTACATGCATATATAGTTTACATTTTTTGAAAGAAACAGTCTCTGATTCCTTCCTAAATGCCACAAGAAAACGTTGTCAGCTGCTATGCCCTGGATATGCATGAAACACCATCATCAGGGTGGATAAGTGTCTTTGGTATTATGCTATCTTCCTTCTCCTCTAGGCTGCACTCACCTTCCATACAACTATATTCGAAGCAATATGATTGTGAAACATGAACTTTTGTTATATTCTACACTCACCTAACTCTCTACATAGTCTTTTTTCTTCTCTAGTAGCGAAGTAATCAATCACGAGGTTCTCTCCAACAGAGAAGCATGACCAGGCATCGCCTAATTATGTATAATCTCGACCTCTTCTCCTTGAATGACCTGTTTGGTATCAGCTTGTTCTTCTTCATATGCTTCTTCTGCAAATCCTTCTTCTTTGGCTCCATTTGACTTCACTTACTACACACACTTCTTAATTTTTGCCCATCAAAAGATAACTTTCCTTTTCTCTTTATAGTGTGGTCTACTCTCGGGTACTGCTGAGTATGTCTGGTTAACATGAATGTGAATACAGGAGAGAGTGAGAGAGAAGAATCAAAGACTTGATGAATCTCCTCTTTCCAAATGGAGGCATGGGTTTTGTCAGTCAACATTGGCTTTGATTGGGCTTATCTGGTTTCAGGTTTTTATTTTGTCTTGCTGCACATTAAGGATCAGGGCTCTTCAAAAAGTCCAGAGTAACTGTCGTCTGCATTATTAACACAACCGTTTCTTTTATTAACTCTTTTTCTCCTAAACAATGACAAACTACTTCACTTTGTCAGTTTCAGCTTCTTCTCCAACACTTGTCCATCGATTCCCTTGTTTTTATTTTTCTCTGCTTCATGTCAAAAAAACTTGTGCTATATTATATATATATATATATACAAACCCTGATTTTATGCATGCTTAGGAACGTGAATCATCATAACTCTGATAACTATTGACCCTCTTTTTACTTGTTTTATTTATCTTATCCTTTCTTAGAATATTTATCGTAATATCTCATAGAAATGTTTAAAAGACTTAAGTTAGCTAGTTATGTCACCAACTTACCTTTTCGGTCATACATTTAGAAAAAAATTTAAGGTTAAGCGAGATAAAGTACTGGAATGATAGCTTATCTATCGGAAGTGTTTTACGATTACGATATAGTGTGAATAAACACAAACACATAAAAAAATCATGCGTTGATTGCATGGCTAGTAAACAAGTATTTTCAGCATTAAAAATTAATACACCGTCCATCACACAATTGGAATCTACGGGGCAAGTGAACAAGCGTTGAAGGCCCATCAACCATGGGCAGTTGGAACATTACTATTTTGATCACTTGAAAATTAATCAAACATAAAAGATCTTCAACAAGTTAGTTGAAAAGAAGAACTGATTGTTTTGAATTTCTGAAGTTGGATCTGACTAGGAATTTTATGTAGAGACGTTTCATATCAATCTATATCCCATGAATGTCGTGGCTGTGTTTGATCAGTGAAATTCGTGCTTACTTATTTTAACTTTAATGTGATTAACGCATAATGTTATTATATATATGAAAAGCAAGATACGATCTTGTGTTAAGACGTAAGGAGGGATCTTTGATTATCGTCACACTATCAAAATGAAAAGACTCGAAATGTATAGTATATATCGCCCGCTACAAGCTACACCTGTATTATTTATTTTGTGTTTAACTTTGACCACAAAGATGCAACTTGCAAGAATTTTAATGGACAAAATAAAAACTAAATCTTTTTTTTTTTGAAATTATAGTTTGCATTACATTATTTATTTTTTGTTTTTTTTATACTCCAACAAGGCCGAGTCATACTAAATATATAGGCCTTGTGCAAACTACTTTTTTTACCAAATATAAGGTTTATATTTATAAAATTATATAAAATATGAAAATAAGACCAATATATTGTAGAATGATAAATTTTCATAGATTTTCATCTATGAAAAAGGTTTTCCCAAAGATTACTAGGTTTGAAAGGCATTACAGTAGCTTTTGCTAGCAAGTTGGCAAGTAATAAAGTAACCATGTTTGCCCACAAATATTTTGGTTCACACTACAAGAATATTTCTTTTTTGTCATTAGATTCTTAGAAAGGAGTATCAAAGTTTCTAACAGAATCAGGTAGCCACTGTTAAATCTCAAGACTGTATGGACCATGCATAGCTTGAGTCTATGTATTGCTCTCGGAAAGGCTACCGATAAGACTTACTATGTGATTGGTTACTAACAACATAAAAGAAATGGTAGCTATAGTGGCATGCCAAATAGAAAGAGGATGTGACCAACTCTCTCTCTCTCTCTCTCTCCCTCTCTCTCTCTCTCTCTCTCTCTCTCCTCTCTCTCTCTCTCTCTCTCTCTCTCCCTCTCTCTCTCCTCTCTCTCTCTCCCTCTCTCTCTCCCTCTCTCTCTCCCTCTCTCTCTCCCTCTCTCTCTCTCTCTCTCTCTCTCTCTCTCTCTCTCTCTCTCTCTCTCTCTCTCTCTCTCTCTCTCGGCAATTAAGTTGGTAATCCAATATCACAACCTAACCCGTTGTTTAACACATAAAGTAAAGATTCCAACTTTGTTAATGTCATTCCGATTCCAAAGGTGGAGGAGTCTTTTTTCTTAATTCCACTTGACCAAAATGTTTATTGTTATATTCAACGTCTCTCACCCAACGATCCTAATTTCTAATTCTTAATATATACGTAGTGCGGGATCCTTAGAAACAGACAAGGCCTCCCAAGCGGGAGGAATTTATATACTATTCACAACATTTCATCTAATTCAAGTTTATCTCAACGTCCCTTCTATCATTTCCTGTTATTATATTTGTTTGTTTTTTTGGCACCCTTTTATTATATTTATATCCTCCATCATCTTTTATTAATGAGGTTGGACCATTTTTGTTTGTAATAAAGAAATAAAAGGAAAACTAACTGAGTTTTTCATCCACAAAATGTTCAAAATTTAAGATCAATCATTGAAAATATTTATGATAGATTCATTACAAAGCGAAAAAGCATTCTTTTCATTACATAGATCCAGAATATACTACGATAAAATATTTTATTCTTTTTTTTGGTGAGTCAAAAAGCTTTCAGGTATAAATACATGAGAAATACCCTAAGATAGAATTAAAAAGAGTTTTTGCCACAAAAATAACTTTTAAAAAAAGTGACAAAAATAACTTTTCTCAAAATGTGTAAATATACGTTTATACCCATTGGGTTAACTAATCTAGACTTAGGGTTTAGAGTTTTGGGGGTGAGATTTAAATTGGAAAAATAAATAAAAATATTAATTTTTAAAAAATAAAAAAAGGTCTAACTTGGTCATTTTTGTTTTTGAAAGTTATTATTGTGACAAAAACTTCGAAAGATGTTATTTGAGAAATTTGTCCTAAATACATTTACACGTCTCCCATAACCTAATTCCTTTTTGCAAATTCTTCTATAGAGGAGATGCAAATATATAAGCTGAGAACATGTTTAGATTCCAATTCTCTGCAAAGCAATATTCTAACCTGATCCTCTCTTGAGAATACCTAAAATTAATCATCATATCGAGTTTATAAACTATGAGCCAATAGTTTAATACGAATTAATAATGACCTGCAAATAAGACACATGTAGTTTGTAGTTGAGACATATTCTAAAATAAGTAA
The DNA here is from genome assembly GCA_905132765.1 of Moricandia arvensis. Classification (NCBI taxonomy): domain Eukaryota; kingdom Viridiplantae; phylum Streptophyta; class Magnoliopsida; order Brassicales; family Brassicaceae; genus Moricandia; species Moricandia arvensis. The sequence continues at coordinate 25,289 of CAJHQP010002421.1, forward strand.
AATATTTTATAAATGAAAATTAGTGGAATTGTTAGTGGGTAGTAGTTGGATTTGGGTAAGATTACTTTTTGATGATTTTCATAATCAACCTTGAAGCAGATCTTCTTCTCATCCATTGATGGATTGGATCCTCCAAGAACAAAGAGACCAATTAGCTTACTCTATTGTGCCATTCTCCAAAATCTCCACCGTATCTTATGCATGAACCACTTACAATTTCACTAGTAGAATTGACTACGTGACAATTTACTTAGTGGTGGAATTAAAGAATATTCTCCACCGTATCTTATCCATTCATAAGTGTCGTTTAAAATGTTTTCACATGAAAATCATTAATTTTTCTACTACAACTCTAATTAATATTTTATTTTATTTTATTAGTTAATAAGATGAAAACAAGAAAAAATGAAAAACTATAAAGAATATGTATTGAAAATATAAAACAACACTTATGGTAAAATATATTTTAAAATAAAATAGAAGAAGTAAGTGTTTGAGGAATTGTGATGTAATAAGATCATATATATTTTAAATCCAGGATTAAATTAATGATAACCAAAATTCAAGTATTTTTAATATTCCTTCGTTTACTTGTAGCATACATGACATTAGCAACTTTTTGTTTGCAGATTATTGATAGAAGAATTAATTGTTGAAGACTGAATTTTTTTTTTAAAAAAATTATAACTGCAAAATTTAATTAATATATTTTATATATTAATTGAGAACCATTACAACATGTGAGTATACCATTTGTCATCACTATCATGATTCTTAAAATATTTAAATATATAGAGTTTATTTATAGAGTTGATAAACTTTTATCCTACAAAGATCATTCATGTATATATATAAACTAAATTTTGATCCGCACTTTCAAAGCTTATACATTTTTTTCTTGGTCAATCTATAACTTGTTTATTAGAAAACAAATAATTTTAATTTTTTTATATTATAATGTTAATTTGAGTTTCAAGCATTGATTTCATATCCGATCCAGACTTATGATTGAACAGATAGACCTGAAATCTGTATATAACTCGTATATAGCATATGTTAACATATATAATTTGTTAATATTATTAATTTCGTAAATTTATCTAAAATTTTATATAAATAAACATATATGAGAATCTTTTTTAAACACAAAACATATATTAGAATTAAAATAGTATAGTTTGTCTATTTAGACCCATCTTCCATCATTTTAAAATGATGTTTAATGTCTTAAAACTAGATATACTTTTTAATGATGAAAAAATATTGGACAATATCTTGTTGATGGATGGCAAAAAAAACATCTTGTTGATGAATATAGTTTTGTTCTGACAAATTTCAAAAAATATTATTTATATTAAAGGATTTATACACATTTGTAGATTTTTAAGATATTTATTTCCATATTAGGGAATTTCTGACATATTTATAATATCAATTTTTACGTACTGAATTTTCATTCTCAAATATTTTAAACTTACTAATTTTCTTTTATTATTTTTAATAAAATCTATATAGTGTTTGTTTATCAAAAAACTATAAAATGCAAAAAAGATAATACTTTTAAAAAAAATATTATATAAAAAGTTATAGTGATATGTTTTTTTAGGAAATTGGAGTAAATAAATATAATAATACAATTTGAAAAGGAAATGATGAAAGAGAGAAATTATACATGATTTAATTATTTTTTAGTTTTAGAATATTTCTAAATTAATTATTTGGTTGATGAGTAGTTATAAAAAGCGTTGTTTCTGACTGGATGTAGAAATTTTGACTGAAATAAATTAAAAAATAATATAGAAGAAAAATAACTAAGAAAAACAATGATAGAATTTTATGAGGGATTCTGAATTAGTAGTATAGATTAAACATAGTGAAAGCATGAGATACGTCGGAGGAAACCATAATATGGTAAACTAGTGTAGTTCGATTCATATGTTTTACGGAATGAAAAAGAAATTAATATGTATACACGTACGTGATTGTCTATTAATTATTAGGTCCATTATAATAAAACATGCACTTTTTAATGTAGAGTATGACTAGGTAATAAGAGATAGAGACATTGAACATAATTTTTGTCACCTCATATGGATTATACAAATGTGCATGTTAAAGAGGAAGGGGACCATGAAATAAAATGATTCGGACAATAATACCATTAGAAAGCGACGATAATACCATTAGAAAGTTGAACATTGCTAAGGATAATTAATCTAGGAAGTAACTTATCTCTGTTTCGAAGCTGGACGCCGGACTTTTTTTCATGTTTAGACGAGTTTCTGTTTCGGCTTAGGGTCGGATTATTTTTGTGGGTAAAACGAAAAGACTTCTAATAAAGAAAAAAAATCTATATATTAGGATATGAGAATATCTAACCTAATTTTCGACTAATAACTATTTATAAAAGGGAATTCCAAGTCATAGAACAAAGAATTCACTAATCAAGGGTTTAACTATAGAAACGACGGCTAAAATTAAGATTACCAGATGTAAACGTTGCAGTTTAGTTTTAAAAGTCAATAATAAATTACCTTTGATCTTTGAATTTCATCTGTTAACTACTTACTTCCTGTTTTTGTAGTATCACAAAGATTCTACACAAATTTGCCTTAACATACATCATATTGATAAATAGTGAGTGTTACCCAAAACATGGCACTATCTATGCATTGTTTCCACTTTGTATATTACATAACCGTACTTTTTTTTTATTTTGAATAAATTTTGGAGGATTATGGCTTGTAATCACCCAATGCAAGTATAAATTTTGCTCCATGACTCACGATCCTCTATTAATTTTGTCTTAGTCAATTAGAGTTGGCTAACCAAACATTTATTTTAATCACATTATTCTGTTTTCATTTGTTTTGGTGCCAGTAAATAACGTATTCTTAAAAAATTAAAAGATTGTTTACTGACTAGAAATTTTAAATCCAAACACCACAACATAGAGGAATGTTGTCTCCCTTTCTCCGCATATGTATGTTCCTCCAACACGGATCACTATAAATACTCACTCACTCCAACACTATCAAAAACACTCAACTACTCCCCCTTATAACAGAAACATAACCAAAACTAATACTGAAGATGATTGAGACGGTTAAGCACCTGGTTGGCTCCGGTGGCTCAAGCGGATTCGGATCAAGATCCACCGCCGATCATGTCACTGCTAACTGTGATCTCCGATCTCTGACCGCCATCATCACCGGAGCGACGTCGGGGATAGGAGCAGAGACGGCTCGTGTGCTGGCGAAGCGTGGAGCGAGGCTAGTGATTCCGGCTCGGAGTCTCAAAACGGCAGAGGAAACAAAGTCAAGAATCCTCTCTGAGTTTCCAGATGCGGAGATCATAGTCATGAATCTCGATCTCAGCTCCCTCGCCTCCGTTCGTCGATTCGTAGCCGATTTCGAATCTCTTCATCTCCCTCTCAACATCCTCATGTAATTATATATGAACTTCTTTTTCGTCTTCATTATCATATTTTATATTTATAAAATTATATATTCTGATAATTAATAAATCGCCTGGGATAATATTACAGCAACAATGCGGGAACATACGCACAGAAGCACGCCATCTCTGAGAACGGCGTCGAGATGACCTTCGCCACTAATTATCTCGGTAATCTTTTTTATATAGTTAACATTAAACTTAATCAATGAACATCTAATATTATAGTATGGTCTAATCGTGATTAGTTATAACTTTAATTTTTTTTTGTTTGGACGCGCAGGCCATTTCCTGCTGACTAAACTGCTGTTAAAGAAGATGATTGAAACGGCGGAGCAAACCGGCGTTCAAGGCCGTATCGTCAACGTCACGTCGGTGATCCATAGCTGGTTCTCTGGCGATATGCTGCAATATGTCGCCGATATCTCCCGAAACAATAGGTATTTACATATATATATATGTTCCAATCATATACTACTACTACTCATCATTTTGAGAATAATTAACTAATGATTAACAAAAAGGTAAATATGCGACGACAAAGAATAAAACGCCGTTTTTCTTTAATTTATTTAATTGATTAGAGAGAATAATACTCTCAACTTGTATCCTTAACATGAGTTGACTTGCGTTTTATAGGAACTACGATGCGACTCGAGCTTATGCGCTCTCCAAGCTAGCCAACGTTCTCCACACCATAGAGCTTTCTCGGATTCTACATGTAAGTAATTAATCATTACCACCTTTTTTTATTCATTACCACCCTTCATTTCCTTAGTTTTTTACTATTAATTTAATATCATTTCTGATAATTCGACTAATCTCTACAGAAAATGGATGCTAATGTAACGGCAAACTGTGTTCATCCTGGAATCGTTAAAACACGTCTCACACGAGATCGAGACGGCCTCATCACTGATTTAGTCTTTTTCTTGACCTCCAAGCTATTGAAGTCCGTTCCTCAGGTACCTTAATCAATACTTAATCAATCGATTTTCTAATCATATATATATATCCAAACGTACGACATTATATAAAATAGCTTAATGATCCATTTTAATTATTTATAGGCAGCAGCAACTACATGCTACGTAGCAACGAGTCCGAGATTGAGGAACGTGTCTGGCAAGTACTTTTCAGACTGCAACGAAGCTCGGCCATCTAAATACGGATCGTGCAGTCTTAAAGCTCAGAGACTGTGGACTGCTTCTGAGTTGTTGGTTTCTCCAGCTTCCACTCCCAATGTTTATGAAACCTTTAACTACTCTTTCACCAACGATGTGATGTATGAGTAAATCACAAGCCATGTAATAAGACCTAGGTAGCTTTAGTATAATATAGGTATATATAATATATACATAGCAATATATGTTCGTTTGTGTGTTTAGGTGTGTATAAGCCTGCCTCTCTATTATTAATTACTATATGTGGTTGACTGGTTGTGGGGTTTCATGTAAATATAATATTATAGTTGTAGGGTTTTGTAAAATCTAGCTATGTCTTTGTTGTGATGTGAAAAAAAGGATCTACGTCTTTGTTATGTAATTAGTCCCTACATCAATCTAGCACAACCAAAAAATCTAATATATTAAAAAATAGTCCTATTTGAAAATTACATTGTCATATTTTTTTTGAACTTATTGAAAAATGTTGTGACTTATCTATTAACTAACATTTATATTATTAAAATTCAAGTACAAAATTAGAATGTTTGGAAACATAGATAGTAGACTAAAGGAATAATGTTTGGAAACACAGATAGCAGATTAAATATTTTCTTCTATTTACACAATTAGTCATCTCATTTCTTTTTTATTTATAGATTCTTCTAATATCATTTAAAATAATATATTTAAATTAATTAATTTCAATGGGTTATTATTTCTTTGTTGTGAAAAAAATAATCTCGAAATATATAGTGTATGTTATATAAAACTATCTATAAATATAGTATTAATTTATTTATTTTAGTAAAATATAAAAATTTTGAGAGTTTAATTTTCAGAAAAGGATGTATTAAATATCGATCTCCGCTTAAAATAATAATAAAAAATCTAAAAATATACAGGGACACGAATATAGGAAATATTGTGATCAGTTGCACTTGTTTAAGTTGGAAAATAGAAATACTGAATATTTTTATACTCAAATCTACCCAATATTGCAAACAGTTGAACACATATTTATGATTTCCATATATTTTTAATGCATACCTTCCTAATTTTTTTGTAACAATTTATTGATAATACATATCCGTCCTTTATTCTAATCATTTCCCCCTACAATATAAGAAATATTTGATTTCTAAATGATATTAACATAAATATATAAATTATATTTGATTTATAAAATGTCGGAATACACAATTTTTGAAGTATCAAATAGTTGACTTTTGATTTAATAATATTAGATATAATAGATTTTTCGAACAATCACAATTTTGATAATCATCAATTAGGAATCAAATAAAATAGTCTATTTTTTGAACCTATAAGATTTTAAATTTAAATATATTAGATATTAGATATAATAGATTTTTTAAACAATCACGATTTTGATAATCAATCAATTAGGAACCAAAATTTTCCATAATATTCTTCAACTCATTATATCATATTTATAATTTGATAACAGAATTTTCAATCCTTCTAAAACGTGTTCAACAGCCACCAAATATTTTGGGTATATAAATTTGGTACATTAATAATAAACCAACTAGAATTTTTATTTTTTTTAATTATAACAAATCTGTTGAGAAAGAATCTAACAAAATTTTACTTAAAAATTGAAATATTTTTATAAAATTATACATTAATAAATTTCGTGATTAGTAATATAATATTATTATAAATCAATTTAACTAAGTGTTTATTATAAAATAGGAAAATAAAATTCTACACTATTTTTTTTATAAATTCTATAAATATATTCTCTATTATATAAAAATAGCAGTGTTACATTAGCTAAATATATTAAAATTATATTAAATAGGTAAAATAACAAATTTTAAAATTTTATCTACTATTAATAAATAGTAATTAGATCATTTCAAAAATTAGTTAATATGACATATTTAATTATTTACATTAATAATAAACCAACTAAGAATTTAAATTTTATTTCTTAATTATAACAAAATCTGTTGAGAAAAAATCTAACAAAATATTACTTAAGAATTTAAATATTTTTATAAAATAATACATTAATAAATTTCGTAATTAGTTATATAATATTATTATATATCAATGTTAACTACAATTTTATTATAAACAAGAAAATAAAAATTCTACTATTTTTTATAAATTATATAAATATATTCTGGATTATATGAAAATAGAAGTGTTACATGAATTAAATATGTTAAAATTATATTAAATAGGTAAATTAAAAAAAATTTAAATTGTAAAGTTTTTCATAAAAATAAATCATCATTCATCATTAAAATAGGCTAAAATTCATAAATTGTATAATATATTTATACAAAATAAATGTATTAACATATGTTAAACTTATATATATACAATTTTTTTTATTTATATTGAAACTCTCAACAATATATTGTTTAAAATGTTTGTATACAAAAATATAATAATATATAATAAACTTTAATTCATATACTATTTTTTTAAAATGTCAATTGAAAACTTTGGTATTTTAGCAACTCACTTAAAATATTAATGACAAATCAAATTTTAATTTTAATTTTTTTTTGTTTTAATTATAAAAAATATGTTTGAATTTTCTTTTAAATAGTACCAAAATTTAAATATCTTATGTATAAAATAATAGATTAGATGTAGTAAGAAAAAAATTCAAAATTAATTTGATGTTCCAAACTCAAAAATAGTTGTGTAATTTTCTAAAGTTTTCTTGACAAATATAAAATTTTGAAAATAAATATTTACACTTAAAATATTAACATTGCAGATTCTACAAAAGATAAAATCGTGGATAATAAAGAATAAAATTTTGAAATGCAGCACGAAAAACTATTTGAATATGCTGTAAAAATTAAAGCAATGAATTCTTAATTTTTTAAAATAAAACTGAATATCATAACATCCAAAAATTATCATATATCAATAAATTTTAATAAAATAATATGATAGATACTATTATGTATAAAATTTACTAAAAATAAGTCTATATTATTTAAACAAAACAGTGTTTTTACTTATAAATTATGTAAAACACTAAAATGATATATGTTAAAGTATATTTTCTTATAAATATTAAATAGATTTCTTTTAAATAATATAAATAAATAAAATTTAAAATATATTATATACAAAATGTATAAATTAAAGAAAAAACATATTTTGAAATAGATTCTTTATTTAATTATTTCATATGTTTATTTTATTGTATCTAACTTGAAAATATATTGATAAGTAAAAAAAATTAATAACAAATTAAAATGTTTTAAACAAATCAGTATATATTAATAATGTTGAAGAAGAAATATAAAAAAAATTATAGAGTTACACAATATATAGCACTAAATTAAAAATTATATAATTAAATTATTTGTAATAATATCAAATACATTTATAAAATAGAAAAATATCTGCACGGACGTGTGGGTTAAAATCTAGTATATATATGAAAACGAAGTCAAAACTGAAATCGTATCCACACGCCAGACACGCTTCCTCGGTTTGAAAATTATTAGGCCCTCTATTTAAGAAAAAATATAAGTTTTAAAATTTTAGCACATATTAAAGAAAGATGAATACTTTAATATAGACCTAAAAAAATTTCTGTCATCAAAATAAATTTTGAGGAAATAATGACTAAAATAACTTTTATTAAAAGGTGTAAATATATATTTATACTCTTGGGTTAACTAATCTAGATTTCGGGTTTAGAGTTATGGGGTGAGTTTTTGAAGATAGAGCTTAAAATAAAAAAAATTAATTTTAAGAAAAATAAAAAAAAAAGCTATTTTGGTTATTTTTTCTTTGAAATCTATTTTTATCACAAAAACTTCAAAGATGTCTATTTGAGAGATTTGTCTTATTAATAAAACATATGAAATATTAATACTTACTTTTTTGTTATCAATTATTTTCACAAATTTCCAATAGAATTAAATAACCACAATTAAAGTTTCTTAAAATTTACAATTTACTGTTAAAAATGTATTGAAAATGAAAAAAAAAATTTAAAACATAGATCTTTTTAAAGCGGAAGAAGTATGTAATTGAGTTTCTATTCATCTAAAATATCAAGATCATCAAAACCAAAAAGGAGAAGTAAAATTAAATTTAATTCAAAGTATTCCATGCAAACTAATTGATTTAATTGTAATTTTACTCGTATGAAATAAAATTCAAAGTAAGTGAATATATTTTGATTAATTTACAGTTCAGTTCATTTCTATAGCACACCCGAAAATTTTATATAAAAACTTATAATTTCTTAACCAATCCCTTAAGAAATAAGAAAAAATAAACTAAAGTAGTAATTGAATACTGATTAGGTCAGGGTAATAGCGTTGGGTCGTGACTGTTACTTGATGAAATTCCCTCGAGGGATTGTTCTATTGATTAGGCTTTATGAATAGCCAATGTCGTTGCACAAAATCTGGGACCACTCACAATTATCCTATATCTTAGGAACCACTTTACAAAACGTGTAACCGAATATCCTTGTATTCTATCAGCCCCCCCCCCCCCCGCAGTTGAAGCGTCGGCAGGGAAGACAGTTAAACTGGAACTGAAGTCGTTGAATAGGGATGTCGAAAGGCCTTTGGTAAATATATCTGCATATTACAGTGATGATGGTACGTGCAATATTTTGACTTCACCTATAGCAACCCTTTCTCTGACGAAGTGGATGTCCAGCTCAATATGTTTTGTTCGCTGATGTTTGACCGGATTTGTGGCTAGGTAGACAGAGCTGATGTTATCGCAGTACACCAGGAAGGCTTTTGTTATGCGCCAGTGAAGTTCAAACATCAAGTTTCGTATCCAGCTGAGTTTGGCTACAGCATTAGCGACGCCCTTATATTCTGCTTCAGAGCTTGATCGTGAAACTGTTTGCTGCCTTTTGGCAGACCAAGAGACAAGATTGGGGCCTAGGAAAACGCAGTAGCCAGATGTGGATCTCCTTGTGTCTGGGCAGCCACCCCAGTCAGCATCTGAGTATGCAGTTAGACAATCGATGTTGCCTTTAACAAGTTGAATGCCATGAGAAGGGGTGCCTTTGATGTATCTGAGAATACGCCGAAGAGCTTGGAAGTGGGGTTGTCGCGGACTATGCATGTATAGGCAGATTTGATGGACCGCATAAGAAATATCAGGTCTGGTGAAGGTGAGGTATTGTAAGGCACCTGCAAGGCTTCTGTATGAAGTAGGGTCTGGAACTAAGTCACTTGTGTCTGTCGAAAGTTTGGATTTCAAGTCAACTGGAGTAGCAATCAGTTTGCACTTAGTCTTCCCAGCGCGGTGGAGGAGGTCCTTTGTGTATTGAGATTGACTGAGAAAGAGGCTCTGGGAGTTGTAATCTGCTTTGATCCCAAGGAAGTGACGAATTTTGCCCATATCAGTCATAGGAAACTCGCTTTTGAGTGCCGTGATGATTCACTGCAGAAGGGAAGTGGAGGAAGCAGTGAGGAGGATTTCATCAACGTACAGCAGGATATAAGCCAGGTCGAGGCCCTTTTTGTAAACAAAGAGAGATGTATCAGCTTTGCTTGTTTTAAAGCCTTTGAGATTGATAAAATTCGCAAATCTGGAGTTCCAGGCCCGTGGGGCATGTTTAAGCCCATAAACAGCTTTGTGAAGTTTGCAAACGTGATGTGGGAACTAGGCGCTGACAAACCCCGGGGGCTGCTGCATATACACCGTCTCGGCTAAGTCTCCTTGAAGAAACGCGTTTTTGACGTCTAATTGGTGGATTGGCCAGTCCAGAGAGACAGCGATGTTGAGAACCATTCGGATGGTTGCTGGCTTGACGACGGGGCTGAAAGTCTCGGTGAAATCAATGCCAGCTTCTTGTGATTTTCCATTAGCAACCAACCTGCTCTTGTGGCGAGTAAGATTCCCATCTGCATCAAATTTATGTTAGTGCAACCACATAGATTTGACAATGTTAACGTTAGGGGGACGAGGTACCAAGCTCCAAGACCTAGTCTTAATCATGGCATCATATTCATCAGTCATTGAGGTTTTCCAGTTTGGATCTGATAGCGCTTGAAGATAACCTTTTGGAAGAGGAGATTTAGTTTGGGTGAGAAGGGAAAGGATATGTTTTGGTTTTCGGACGCCTGCCTTTGCGCGAGTGGTCATTGGATGAGATGATTGAGTTGTATGAGTCGGTAGTGTTTGTGGGGGATGAGGATGGGCTGTTGGATGTTGAGGAAGAGGGATAGGGGACTCGAGAATATAGCGCATGGCAGGGGAAGGATCGTCCGAAGTGTTTAGGAAGTGGTATTGTTTTGTTGGTGTAAAAGCTTTTTCTGTTGCTGGGAACTTGTCCTCATCAAAATAGACATGGCGCGATATAATGATTTTGTTGGGTTTGAGGTCTAGACAGCGATATCCTCGATGTTGAGATGGATATCCTAGAAATAAAAAAGGAGTGGAACGAGGCGCTAATTTGTGAAGATTATTATGGTTCAGATTCAGGAAGCAAAGGCAACCGAAAACGCGTAAGTGATCATATGACGGTTGATTGCAGAACAAGAGAGTGTGAGAAAATTGGTTATGAATGGCTGATGATGGCAGGATGTTCAGAAGGTGAACAGAAACATGAGCAGCCTCAGCCCAGTAGGAAGGCGCGAGCTTAGCTTGGAAAAGAAGAGCGCGGATGGAGTTGTTAATGGTTTTTATCATCTGTTCAGCTTTCCCATTTTGTTGGGATGTGTGAGCACATGAGAAGCGAACGGAGATGCCATTATTATCGAAGAAGGATAAAAAGGAAGTGTTTCGATATTCACCTCTATTATCGCATTGGAAAGATTTGATATGAGCTTTGAACTGAGTTGTGATGTAGGAGGTGAAGTGAAGAAACTTAAGAAGACGTCACCCTTACGTCAGATGGGATAGATCCAAACGTATTGGAAGAAGTGGTCCAGAAATAAGACGTAATAGTTAAGACCACTCATGCTTGGGACTGGTGAAGTCCAGACGTCGGAATGCACTATTTCAAAGGGTTCAGAAACTGTTGTGTGAGAGGTAACAAAAGGAAGTTTAGTTTGTTTACCTAGAACACATGATTCACACATTAAAGGAACTTTATCTTTATTGGAAAACTCAGTGTTTGCAGAAAATAAGGATTTTAAAACAACATTATTAGCGTGCCGAAGACGCTTATGCCAAAGAGAAGGAGACGAAGCTAAAAGAGCACTAGAGGTAGTAGTGTTGTTGAGAGTAGCCGGAAGGGGGTAAAGGTCTCCGGAGCTTTCACACCGGAGCATAGTCTTTTTGGTTGGAAGGTCCTTCACAGAGAAACCAAAAGGGTCAAATTCAACACTACACCAATTGTCTTTCGTGAATTTACGAACAAAGATTAAATTTTTGACAATCTGAGGTGTAACAAGAACATGGTTTAAAGCTAGAGGACGAGTTGCAGTATTTAAAGTAGTTGAACCGATAGAAGAGACATGAAGCTTCATACCGTTGCCGACAATGACTGAATGTCTGATGTTATGATTAAGAGAAGGGAGGAGATTACCTGGGTCGGCAAAGAGGTGCGCAGTGGCACCAGAATCCATAAACCAGTCGTTTGCAGTGGGATCAGTGAGGGTTTCAGTTGAGTAAGCTTGGGGAAACTGGGTCGGCTGAAGTTGCATCAGGTTGGTGTGTTGTTGATGTGATGTCTGTGGAGCAGGAGGATGTCCACGTAAGTTGGGTCCTTGAGGAAATGGATGCCAGTTGGAGTACTGTTGCTGCCAAGACGTTGAAGGGTTGGGCCAGTAGGTGTTATGAGGCCAGTTTGGGTAGGAAGGGCGGTTGTTGTAGTAGCCTTTATTACCTCTGTAGCGATTGTTGTTGTTTTTGTAGTTCCCTCTGTTGAAATGTCCGGAACGGTGAGATGGTGGATGAGTCGTAGGGGTTTGGTTTGCGGAGACAGTGAGAGCAGTCGAAGACGACAAATGATCAATGTGCGTTGCAAAGACTTTCTTAGATTTCTTGAGACGTGTTTCTTCCATTTCCAGCATGGATTTGGCATCGTCAAAAGAAAGGAATGGATCCTTGTGTTTGATAACATTGATAATGTTATCGTATTTGTCGTTAAGGCCATTAAGAAGGTACATCACTAGGGTTCTCTCATTGACTGGAGCTTCAACGTTGGAGAGGAGGTCGAAGAGGGATTTGATCTTTTGACAATAATCTTGTATTGATTGATCGCCGATTACAGTTATTCGGAGCTCATTGTCAAGTTGAATGGCTCTGGCCTCTTTGTTGTTGCGAAATTGATTTTCAATACGGATCCAGACATCACGAGCCGTACCGCCTGTTTTGAATGAAGATCGGAACAAAGGTTGAGCAAGAGTACCGTAAATCCATAGTTTGACGAGGCCGTCATGCTTTAGCCAGGGGCCATCATTGTTGCCGTCCGGGAGGAGGGTGCCGTCTATGTGACCGAGCACATCATACGCAAGGCAGTGGGTGACAAAGAGCTCTCGCCATGCATCATAGTTATGATCATTAAGATCAAGAATGATTGGTATGTGAGATTTTATGTTGTTAACGCCGAAGGCACGTTCGGGAAGTGCAGCGGGGGCAGCCATCGTTGTCGAAGAAGAGTTTACAGAGGAAGATAAGAGAAAAGGAAGAGGTTAAGATGAGAGAAAACGTAAGAAGAAGAAGAAAAAGAAAATGGTTCAGAAGCGAACTTGCTCTGATACCATGTTACTTGATGAAATTCCCTTGAGGGATTGTTTTATTGATTAGGCTTTATAAATAGCCAATGTCGTTACACAAGATCTGGGACCACTCACAACTATTCTATATCTTAGGATTCACTTTCCAAAACGTGTAACAAAATATCCTAGTATTCTATCGGTGACAATGGTCAAATGGATCTTTCCATGATAGTGTGCTTTTAAAAGGGGCCATTAAATAACCATTTGGTCTTTCAAATACCCATTTTATAGCGTTAGCCAGGCCCATAGCACTAAGCCCTAGACTCTGTCCTCTCAGGGGTTAGGCTAAAACCTCGGCTGCAACACAACTCAAATCAGATCAACAGCTCCGGCTGAAATGGCGAATGCCCAGAAAGCCTTAACAATCGAAAGCCTAAGGACATTAGCGAAGCAGTCGTTCAGGTGCCTGGTTGTTCCGGTACGTCTCCGCCGCGCAATAAAGAAATACCTTCGGGAGGAGGATGATCCTCACATTAGGAAGAAGGTTCGTCAGCTCTCGGAATCGTTCCAAGAGATAAAGGACGCGAATCTTCTGTTACCCGAAACAACGGCCAAGCGTCTGGCGGATTCGATGAACTCTGTGGAGGCGAAACGATGGAAGATACAGACCGTTTATGGAGATAGCGGTCTCGAATACAGAGACGGTGAGACTGCTGCTTACGTTGCTTCTCGTATGCCCGCCGCATACTCCGTCTGCTTCAGAGTCCTCACTGAGGTAAAATGATGAACCTTTGATCCTTGAGGGCAGGGTGCTTCTGATATTTCGGGGACTATAGACGATTTATATTAGAGGCTAAGTCCCTATGTAGATATTTGGAAGACATCCAAGTAATATATAAGATAGATGGGTCAATCCAGTTATCATCAATTAGTTTTATGTTGGAAGTTCATCGTGAGAGAGTCCAATCCATACAGTCCAAACTGATCCACATCGATCTAGCCCATCGTTCCTTGCCCTAACATTCAGAGATTAATGTTCAACGAGTCAACATCTCACATCAGTAGTTGGAAGTGATCAAGCTCATCTAACTTAAAAATTTAGTTATTAAAGATTTTAATAAGAAAATACAAATTTGGAGCAATCTTCAAAAGTTTTTGGAACAAATGTTTCATTTGGCTTTGCTCGTGATTGACCTTGCTTGAGGGCTGGTCTTCATGTGCTTTGAGACTTGTGTAGAGGATTCAGCTGACAATGTTAACTTATTTTGTAGATTCGTCGAAGACTACCTGGTTTTAAGCCTAAAAGGGTTCTGGATTTTGGTGCAGGCACCGGCTCTGGCTTCTGGTGAGGACATCATTGTTGTTTACCAATCATGTATCTTTCTCTTTCTTATTTTGTTTCCATTTTGATTGATTCTATCTATGTGTAACATCTTGTAGGGCAGTTCAAGAGGTTTGGCCAAAGTGTGCGCAGAAAGTGAATATTGTGGAACCATCTCAATCAATGCAGCGTGCAGGACGTGACTTACTTCAGGGTAATTTCATGTTTTGACTATGCTCTTAAATCACTAATGTGCTGCGTTGTGGTTTATTCTCTCATCTTGTTTTTTTTTTTTGAATATGCAGGCCTCAAGGATTTGCCTCTGATCCATGGGTATACTAGCCTCTTATCCCTTTCCCAAGAGCTCAACAAAAAAAGCAGAATTCTCAAAAATAAATCCGAGAGGAAACATGAGCTTGTGATGGCCGTGAGTTTATAATCTTTATTTTTTTGCTTTCAATTTTCCTTTTTAACAATTACATCTTCTGTGATTCTTGTTTATAAGACAAATACTGATTAATGGTGGTTTAGTCCTATGTGCTAGGGGAGATACCATCTCTAAAAGACAGGATTACTATGGTTCGCCAGCTCTGGGACCTTACAGACGATCTCTTGGTATGCTTTCATTCTCCTCCTCAGTGACACTAGAATAACATTTACGTCTCCTCTACCGTGCACTTTGATTTGTTTACATAAATTCTGGTTGGACAGGTTTTGGTTGAACCAGGAACGCCTCATGGTGCTAATATTATATCTCAGATGCGGTCCTATCTATTGTGGATGGAGAATAGAGTACTTTTCAAATGACCATCTGTTTTCTCTTTGTTGTCACAAGCTATTTTTTTTCATCTTCTGCTTGCTTGGAATGCTTTCCATTTTGTCTAGAAACTGCGTAAAAAGGAGAAAGCTGAAAGTGGCAAGGAAGTGCTCGATCTCAAATCTGGTGCGCATATTGTTGCTCCCGTAAGTGTCAATACTTAAAAAGTCTACTTAGTTGCTGTTTCAGGTTGAATGTATTTTAGTGAATAAATTTTGTGTTGCAAACGAGCAGTGCCCTCATGATGGAAAGTGTCCGTTGGAAAACACTGGAAAGTATTGCCATTTTGTTCAGCGGTTGCAGAGGACCTCATCCCAGCGTTCCTACAAGGTTCCTTCCTGCAAATATATAGATTTATGTTATCTCTCAGTAAGCTGATGACTCCAAACCGAAACCTTAACCTTTTGCAGCGTACAAAAGGTGTTCCCCTGCGTGGCTTTGAGGATGAGAAGTTTTCCTTTGTGGTTTTTAGGAGAGGTCAGCGCCCACGGTTGGTAGTTTTGGTGATGTTGAATGATTTATTTAAGTTCAGAGAAAAGTTTTTTAGGATTTGAGTTTTTGGGTTTATGCTTTCAAATTTAGGGAACCATGGCCTCTTGATAATATGAAACTGGAGACTTTGAAAGAGATGCGCGCGAATAGGAAACCGGAGGATCTCGAGATTGATTATGGTATAAGTCTGGGGGATAATTTATGAGATACGTGTGCATATATTTATTTGCCAGAGTTGAGCTGTGTGCCTAACGGATATGCTTGATATATGCAGAGGATTTTATCAAATCACAGGTGGTTGAAGTGCCTTATATTGATCCAAGAGCACAGGACTCTGATATCACGGATGAGGACGAGGATCAGCTGGAAGAAGAAGAAGAAGAAGAAGAAGAAGATGGTGAAGGTACTGATGAGGATGAGGTAGAAGTAGAGGAACCAGCAGAGGAAGAGGAGAGTGGGAGGGCAAGTGTGGGAGGAGGATGGGGAAGGATCATATTCCCTCCATTCCGCAAGGGGAAACAAGTGACGCTGGACATGTGTGTGCCGACCAACGAGGAAGGGTCGGAGGGAGCTTTTGAAAGGAGAGTGATAACAAAGAGCAAGAACCCTCATCTTCATTTGCAAGCCAAGAAATCATTTTGGGGAGACCTATGGCCATTAACCACTCAAAAAGACGTTACCAAAGACAATAAAAAAGTAGATGTCGAGTGGTGTAGCCCAGATCAAGACAAGAAATGGGGTGCATGGCCTTAAGCATTAGCCTTACTGTCATCAGCTATGATTTTAGTGAATGATTGCTTAAAAAGACATTTTTTCCCACAGCTAGAAAACTTCATGGAGCCATCGATCATAGCCGCATGCTCATGTTAGCAATGTCCCGTTAAGATGTGCGTAAAACATAAAAGGAAACCGAATACCCATTTTGTATTTAACCAGATGCATAACATTTTTGTGGACTCGTAATCTCTTCAAATATACCATACTGAAAATCGTTCCCAATCTTTTCTGATTATATAGTATATATTATATACAAAGAACGAGTGGGAATACATTATGCCAGTCTTGTTTCATCCAAATCAGGAGTAATAATACAGATTTTGTTACAATATGTATATTCTTGTGACCAAAGTTGCCTTCTTCACAGCCACTATGCCAAAGAAGCTTCATGTTCAAGATATATCTGACAATAAGTTGCCTTCCTTACAGACTATGCCAAAGAAGAAGCTTCATGTTCAAGATATATCTGACAATAAGTTGCCTTCCTTACAGACTATGCCAAAGAAGAAGCTTCATGTTCACGATATATCTCCTCCGCATGAGCTGTTGTAACGTAAACTGCATTGGCCAGGGAGCTGTTTTTTCGTCCATAGAAAGCATATACTATCACTCCAATCACCAGCCACACAGATACACGAGCCCATGTTCCAGATCTGTCAAGTTAGCCAGTCAAAAAGATTCCATCTATGATGGTTCTTTTAGAGGAATATTAAGATTGGGAAATGAAGGAGGGGGATGCTCACCCAAGGTTAACCAAAAGGTACATGTTGATCAGGATGCATACGATTGGCAGGAGTGGAACAAACGGGCATATGAAACCTATTCAAAACGAATTTTCACACAACACACATTATATATATATTTTAAAGCTTGCCTTTCATATGCTTAAAATTGATTGTTTACCAAAATCAAATTGTGATAGCAATTCATTTACCTCCAGAATGTCCAAAAGTGTGCCTGGCATCATCCTGATCTATAGAACTCAGAGCAACCAAACCAGCAAGGAGGAGACTTCCACCAACACCACACAATGGATATCTAATAACCCTGCAAACCATTTTCAGATGATGATAAGCAAATAAAAGCTTCTTTTTTTTTCTGAGGAAACTCGAAGATCTAAATAGACAATGGTGAGTGAGAACCAACCCTGGAAAGTTGAGGCTTGATGCCGCATAACTTAGAAGGAATGCCCCAATACAAGTGAATATAATGCTCCATCCAGCGACCTTCCTTCTGTTTTCTTCGCTCAGTACCCCTGAAAGATCATTTTGACAAATGTCAAGTCTGTGCTCAAACAATATTACTGGAAGATCTCAAAAGTGGAAGTTACTTACAACACCCAAGAGCTTCTTGTTTCTCTATAACTGGGAAATAAACCGAAGCATCATTCCGGCCAATTAAAGGTTGTTTATTACTATTTTCAGAAGTGCCAACATGATGGGATGACTTTGTTTCACCACTTATAAAGGAAACAGAATCGATTCTATCCTGAAGAGATGCCGGAAGAGGTAGCTCATCCGGAGGAACATATCTAAGTATCAATACCGAGATTGCCACCATTGTAAACGCCAGAAGTGTCCCAACACTCACCTGCGCACCACCACGAGCTCTTAAATACAAAAATAACGACAAAAAAAAAGTTCCACTAGACAAGCAATAACAATACTGTGTCTTACCATGCCTGCGAGCTGTGAAACATCCATAAAGAAGGCTAAGGTTGCTGCACAAATCCCAGTTGCTATGGTCGCTTTCACCGGAACCTGTGTGTGTCTATTAACGTCTGAGAAAAGAGAAGGCAGCAAACCATCCCT
The DNA here is from genome assembly GCA_905132765.1 of Moricandia arvensis. Classification (NCBI taxonomy): domain Eukaryota; kingdom Viridiplantae; phylum Streptophyta; class Magnoliopsida; order Brassicales; family Brassicaceae; genus Moricandia; species Moricandia arvensis. The sequence continues at coordinate 43,777 of CAJHQP010002421.1, forward strand.
AGCCATTGCCATTAGAATTCGCGGCTCTAAAAAATGAATATTAGTCATATATTGAGTAATAACACTTAATTTTCTGACGTTTTACCTGAGGGAGAAGGGCACCCATTAAAGCTGAGCAGAGAGCCATGACAGCTCCTAAAGTTATCAAGTATCTACATCAAAGTTCCCAAAACAAAACAATCAATCTCATAATCATTTACTTATGAGACAGAAACGTTCATGTACTTACACGGCCCATTGCATGTCATGACTAGCAAACGCAGAGGATATGGGAGTGTCAGGATCCATGGCATAGTAAGGAACTAAGCCAACAATTACAATGGAGACCATCATGTAGACAGAACAACAGAGAAAGAGTGCAAGACCAATTCCAATTGGTAAATCCCGTTGGGGATTTTTCACCTGCACATAGATGAGGATGTAAGGGTATTGACTCGCTCTAATACCAGAGGATAGACTTATTAGTACTAGGTGCATAAAAGGGGGAAAAGAAAAGAAAAAAGCTATAAAACGGCATGCATGGCTTTCCAAATTTACCTCCTCTGCAGCACTTGCAACCGAATCAAAGCCAATGAATGCAAAAAAGACTGTAGCAGAACCAGCAACCATTCCTTCCACTCCGAATGGAAAAAACCTAGAAAACGATAAAATGGTTTTGGTTTGGTCCTATCTGTCTTCTAAAAACAATGATGAATGTCTCAAGTGATAGAGAATGGTTATCTTACCCTGAGGAAAGTTCATAACCGGCCCAACCAGTCTTGAAGCCTAAATAACTGCCAGCTACTATGACAAATAACAAGACACACACATTGACTGCAGTCACAATCCCCTGAGCAAATGTGCTCTGCATATATATATGAAAACAAACACAATTTGAACCAGCGTTTCCAATGATTTATCAATAAATTTAAAGCGTGTAGGTACCTCCTTAATTCCTAGGCACAAGAGGCCAGTAACAATGAAGACAAGAATAGCAGCAGATGGATCAACAACAACATCAAGACCTGGGATCTGGTGACGTGCTAAGAATGAAGGCAACCCATCTTCACCACCAAAAATCAATGCCTGTAATTTTGTTAATTACCCCATATAAATTAAAAATCCATGAGAAATAAAGAATTGATAATTAACATTCAAGCTATTTATCTAATGTTCTCTAGCTCATTGTTCATGGCCATGGAAAGCAAGGAGTAACATGAGGATTAAAGTATAGATAGTTACCAGATTAGGGGAAATGCCACGGGCAACAGCAGAGCCACCAATGGTGTATTCCAGAATCAGTGCCCAACCGATCAACCACGCAACACTTGAAAAGTAAGAAGAAAAACAAGTTAGCACAAAACATCGAGAAGAAGAAGAAGAAGATAGAGAATAGGGTAGGGAAGTACCCTTCGCCAACACAAATGTAGGAATAGTGGTAGGCGCTGCCAGCAGAGGGACAACGACTAGAGAGTTCAGCATAGCAAAACGCAGAGAGTGCAGCGGCGATTCCAGCAATAAGAAAGGACAGAGCAAGAGATGGTCCAGAGTGTTCTCTTGCAACTGTCCCAACAAGAATATACACTCCCGCTCCTATTGTTGCTCCAACACCTTATACAAAACAAACATAACATAGGAGATGGTAAGATCATTTGAAATGTAACCGAACATACCAAAACACGTCACCCAAGAAGAAGAAGAAAAAGGTACCAATAGCAACCAGGTGGGGAACAGTAAGGGCTTTGGCGAGCTGGTGATGATGAGAATGAGGCTCGGCAGCAGAGTCGACCTGTTTCCTTCGGACCAAACTCCTGAGGTAACCCCACGAGTGGCCACCTCCTTCCTTTTGAGTATCCACCAGAAAACCCATCCAATATCCCCTCCCTTCCCTGAAAATCAAATCAATTCAAATCAATGAATGAAGGATATGATTATTTTCGACAATGAATTTTCTGGAGAAGGGGGGGAAGAAGGAAGAAGGAAGAAGAAAGGAAAGCAGATTAAAAAAAGAATTGAATTGAATTGATTGGTGGCGTGGGGAAAGGAGCCCCTGCCTGACATCATCATATGTTATCTATCAATGGGCCGCTTCCTTGTACGTGTCTCTTGCCGTTTCGGTACACTCTTCTTCTTTCTTACATTATTCTATTACCTTTTTTGGTTTGGTCTAATCGGTCGTGTCCCAATAGGGCAATTTGGAGCGGAATCTGTCATAAACAAGAATCTCTTCTTCACGTTCTTCTTAACCACAACTTGTGAGACACAATTCTTTCTTGTGACGATATTATTAATTATCCATTATTATTAGGGTCACCACCACAAAACAGTGTTTTGCTTCTCCTATCTTCCAAACTATATGTATTACTACAACAATTCTTCATTTTCACTTCTTCTCCTTCTTCTTAATTGTACTTTTTCAACTCATCTCTATATTTACTGCTGTAATAACATTTAGAAGCAAATTTATTTTATACCATTTCTCATCTATAATAAATATTGCTATTTTCTATAAATAAAGGTAGAAACAACAATTCTCTATCTATATAGAAATTGTTATTATACAAAAATACACTGGGATAAACATAACTTCTATTAAAAAAATTATTTATTTTAGAAGTAAAAATAAGAAGACATTATAGATGGTCTTAGACGAAAGAAACATCTCCAGAAACTACCTTACATCTTTTAGTGCTGGAATCCTTCCCAAGTCTTTTCATCTTTCTTCATGTTGGAATGACCAAAAATGGGATTTAGGTTTACACTACGACTTTAGGTGTATTTTTAGATAATATCCAAGTCAATTCATATATAATTCACACTTAATTTAGACAGTGAAGTTAAATAATCTTCAAAAGTTTAACGGCAATCTCAAACAATTATCTGTCCCATTCAAGGCCCAGAATCTCAAGGGATAAGTCTTATGAGGTTTGGATTTATATGGACCAGGATACAAGTGACCAATTTCCCCCCATATGAATTTTATATGGGTTGGTCTGCGGAACGCGGTTCAAATTACCATATATATCCATTTTTATATTAAAAAGTCAAACATTTTTTAACTCGACTCCAAATATCAAATCCATAGTTTAGATTCATGGTCACCATATTTCTACCATGTCTCCCCCTCCCACCCTAGATCCTCGCCTTCCTCCAGACCCCCTCCCCTCACCTCTCCATCTCCCAGTATCCACACTTATCCTCACCAAACTCTATCAATATTGTCTAGTCTCTGGCTACTATTTCCTCATACGCAACATGATGCTCAACAATTCATATTTTTATTATAATTTTTTTTTTAAAAAAAATCTTAAAAAATCTAAAAAATAATCGGTTAATCCACTTTGTTAAGAATTAAATTATTTTATAATATTATATATTTACAAAATTAAGTATATGGTTTTCAGTCATATTTTATGGTTTATAATATCATGTTCTGGTGCAAATTTTTCATCTGATTCAATTTTTTTATTTGGATTCAAATAAAATGTTCAGATTTATTTAAATATTTATTTATTAATAGATAAATATTTAAAAGTAACGCAAGAACAAATACTTTTATATATATGCATATTTTCATTCATGGATAATTATATATATATATATATATGTGTACTACTCCCTCTGGATTTAGAAAATTAATATTTAGGATTTGCGCACAAATTAATAAAAATTAAATACATTTTTTTGATTTATTAGCTTTTTCCAGTTTATATTTTCCCAAGAAAGTTTTACCACATCTATTTTAGATTTTAATTTTTGTTTTACTTTTAAGGCAAAATGCATCAATTAAGTTAGAAGATCAATCTTTTAAATACAAAGAAGAAAAAAAAGACTGAAACATCAATCTTTTGTATACGAAAGGAGTATTTAATAACTGAATCTCCAATTATATTTAAGTAGGAAATTGTTTAAGATTGGAATCTTTGAGACCTTTTAAGTGAATTATTACTATGGTTTAAATGAACAACTGCAACTGATTAAATGAAACATTTCATCTGTTGGTGATAGAGATTTTTGTTGACGAACCATTGCAATATTTGGTAATGAACCATCATAGTTATTGATAATTGTAGCTTTTGGTGATTATAATATTTGGTGTTGTAATTTTTGGTGTTAATTAATACAACTATGACATAATCATTGCAACGTTTGGCTGTCAACCATTGCAAACATTAGTTTTTAATATAAAGAGTTGTGGACAACTGAAAATCATAACGATAATAACAACATAAGAAATCACAACAATCATAAATTGATTAGTAAAGAAAAAGATTCATTTTTCAAAGTTTACCAAAGATCTTTGGAAAAGGAAATAAACATGAAAAAATGACTGGCTTGAAGAGATTGTCAAAATATTCTAATGATGTCTCTTTCATCCTAAAAATTGGCATAAATTTTAAGATATTATGTTCTCATTCATTTATATATATATATATATATATATTTGTACATATTTAAATAATTATAAAATATCTAAAATAATATGGTAGTCATATTTGTTGCCCAGTTTCATTATTTTATAATATTCCATATTTAGAAAATCAAATATATCAATGATTGTATATTTAGTTTTTTTGGTTGGTTAAACCCAAACTTTCATTTAAACACAAAATAATTGATGCCAAAAACTATTTATCGTATTACATTTACTTTTTATGATGGTACTTAAGGAGTTATTTTTTCATCTAATAGTGTGCATTTTCTTCTAAATATTGCATACATTTTTAAGTGGTTATAAAAATGTCTAATCGTGTGTGTATTCATTCTAAAAATAGCGTAGGCTTTTAATGAATTATTTTCTTTCATTTTTACACACACACACACACACATATATATATATATATATATATATATATATATATATATATATATATATATATGTATATACATTTTAAATAATCTTAAAAATTGTCTAGAAGATATTCTATAATTTGGTTTGTTGGGTAATTATTTATAATGTTAAATATATACACAATTATATATCTGGTTCTTCATTTATATTTATTGTTTATAAGATATTTTTTATTGCAGATTTTGTTTTGCTTGTTTCGGTTTCGCTTATTCGAGTTTCAGATAAAATGTTCAGATCTATTTAGACAATTTTATTTATTAATAGATAAGTATTAAGAAAAGTTAAACCAAAAAATATATTTTATATATGTACGTTTTAATTTATGTTTGACTTTTATATATGTGATATTTATTAATTCAATATATACGTATAAATGGGGATATAGTTGAAGATTTAAGTGAATCTTTGAAACTATTTAAGTGGTTTGTTATAACTGTCAAAATGAACGACTGCAACTAATTAAATGAAACGTTGCAATTGTGGTGATTACAACTTTTGGTGATAGATCATTGCAAGTATTGGTAATGAAACATTGTAATTGTTAGTAATTTGTAATCTTTTGTGGTTGTAACATTTGGTGATGAGTCATTGCAATGTCTGGTGTTAACCATTACAATCATTTGCTAGTCATTGCAATGTTTATTTGTCAACCATTGCAACTCTTACTCTTTTATATATAAATTTATGGGAAATGACAAACCATGACTAGAATAACAACACAAAAAATAAAAAATCACAAATAAATTAGGAACTGGAGATATTCATTATTCAAAGTTTATCAAAGATTTGGAAAAGACATATAAACATGGAAAATTGCATTGGTGGGAAGAGATTTTCAAAATATCCAAAATCTAATATATTAAAACAGAGTCCTATTTGAAAATTAACTTGACATATTTTTTTTTGGACTTATTGAAAAATGTTGTGACTTATCTATTAACTAACATCTATATTATTAAAAATCAAGTACACAATTAGAATGTTTGGAAACATAGATAATATATTAAATGAAAAATGTTTGGAAACACGGATAGCATATTAAATATTTTCTTCTATTTACACATTTAGTCATCTTATTTCTTTCTTATTTACAAATTCTTCCAATATCATTTAAAATAATATATTTAAATTAATTAATTTCAATAGGTTGTTATTTCTTTGTCGTAAAAAAACAATCTCGAAATATATAGTGTATGTTATATAAAACTATCTATAAATATAGTATTAATTTATTTATTTTAGTAAAAAATAAAAGTTTTGAGAGTTTAATTTTCAGAAAAATATGTATTAAATATCGATCTCCGCTTAGAATAATAATTAAAAATCTAAAAATATACAGGTACACGAATATTAATTATTTACATTAATAATAAACCAACTAAAGATTTGAATTTTATTTTTTAATTATAATAAAATCTGTTGAGAAAGAATCTAACAAAATCTTACTTAAGAATTTACATATTTTTATAAAATAATACATTAATAAATTTCGTAATTAGCTATATAATATTATTATTAATCAATGTTAGCTAAAATTTTATTATAAAAAAAGAAAATAAAAATTCTACTAATTTTTATAAATTCTATAAATATATTCTGGATTATATGAAAATAGAAGTGTTACATGAATTAAGTATGATTAAATTATATTAAATAGGTAAATTGACAAATTTTAAATTGTAAAATTTTTCATTTAAATAAATCATCATTCATCATTAAAATACGCTAAAATTCATAAACTGTATAATAGCTTTATACAAAATAAATGTATTAACATAGGTTAAACTTATATATCTACATTTTTTATTTATATTGAAAATCTCAACAATATATTGTTTAAAATGTTTGTATACAAAAATATAATAATATATAATAAACTTTAATTTGTATACTATTTTTTTTAAAAAATATCAATAGAAAACTATGATATTTTAGCAACTCACTTAAAATATTAATGACAAATCAAATTTTAATTTTAAATTTATTTTTGTTCTAATTATAAGAAAATATGTTGAGAATTTTCCTTTAAATAATACCAAAATTCAAATATCTCATGTATAAAATACTATATTAGATGTAGTAACAAAAAAATTCAAAAATAATTTGATGTTCCAAACTCAAAAATAGTTGTGTAATTTTCTAAAATTTTTTTGACAAATATAAAATTTTGAAAATAAATATTTACACTCAAAATAATAACTTTGCAAATTTTATTAAAGATAAAATCGTGGATAATAAAGAATAAAGTTTTGATAAGCAACACGAAAAAACTATTTGAATATGCTGTAAAAATTAAAGCAATGAAGTCTTAAATTTTTAAAATAAAACCTAATATCATAACATCCAAAAAATATCATATATCAATAAATTTTAATAAACTAATATGATAAATACTACTATGTATAAAATTTACTAAAAATAGGTCTATATTATTTAAACAAAACAGTGTTTTTACTTATAAATTCCATAAAATACTAAAATGATATATGTTAAAGTATATTTTATTATACATATTAAATATATTTTTTTAAATAATATAAATAAATAAAATTTAAAATATATTATATACAAAATGTATAAATTAAAGAAAAAACATATTTTGAAAGATATTCTTTATTTAATTATTTCATATGGTTATTTTATTGTATCTAACTCGAAAATATATTAGTAAGTAATAAAAATTAATAACAAATTAAAATATTTTAAACAAAATCACTATATATTAATAATGTTGAAGAAGAAATATAAAAAAAATTATAGAGTTACACAATATATAGCACTAAATTAAAAACTATATAATTAAAATATTTGTAATAATATCAAATACATTTATAAAATAGAAAAATATCCGCACGGACATGCGGGTTAAAATCTAGTTAAATATATTAATATTTTGTCTTTTAGATCTCACATTGTTTTTCTTTGGTCGGTTAAACCCAAATTTTCACTTGAGCACAGAACTACTGATGCAGAAAAAAGAAAAATCGTATTGTGTTTATTTGTTATCAAGTACTAATTTAAGTAAAAAGGAGAGAGACATTATGTATCTTCAAGCACCGTTATATAAAGCTAAGTCTTTGGAATGACTTAACTTTATATAAGATACAAATAATGAAAAAAAAAGAAGAATATGTGTGATTTACCAAAAAATATGTTACTGAACAAGATATTTTAAGTTACCATGCAATTCTGTTTCAGCATGTATTCTTACCTTAAAAAAACAGAAATGTCCTACATGTCATTATAAATTACCTTATTAAATTAGTAAATGATTACATTTAAATGTGTTTCAAAAATATTAAGATGTATTCAAAATTTCACAATAACTTGACTAAACTAATATAAGATGTATATCTTAATTGATATTGATGTATTTGTATTTTAGTTATAATCTAAAACTATAAATATACATTTTAATATTATCTATAAATAAATATAAACATATATAATTTACGTTGTAACACTGTAACTTTCTCGAAAATAAAATGATTTCTTAAAAAATATATATAAGTTATATAGTGTGGTATATCTATTTTTAAATAAATTCTTGTGCGATATCGCACAAATTTTTGGGGGAATTTCAAGTTTACCACTTTTGTTGTATCACTTTTCATTTTTACCTTCATTAAAGAGACATTTTCAAAAATACCACTTTTTTAAGGGACAAAATTTTTTAAAATTAATTAGAATTCTAAATTTTACATTCCTAAACCCTACCCTCACTCTACACCACCCATTAACTCTAAACCCTAAGTCAGATTAATTAACCCAAGGGTTATAAGTGTGTTTTTTCCTCTTAAAAACAAGGGTAAAAGCGATTAAGGTATTTTTGAAAAATGATATAAATAAAGTTGTATTTTTGGCAATTTCCCCAAATTTTTTATCTAATAATCATACTTATAAATTTATTTTTTCTTATGAAAATAGAAAATAATATGTAATCTCTGTTTCACGGCTAATGTTTTTTTTTTGCACTTTTCATAGCTAAGCTTGCATTCGAATTCCAACCCTACCTTACGAAATAATATTATAGGACGAACTGTGTATTTGCTAACCAATTATCCAACTGGGATGTGGTCCAAACATCAACAATGGCACGCCCTATAATCTCGGGGGTTAAATGTTAGCGTCAGTTTACAATGTCACAATTTTATAATATTGAAACATTCCTATATTAGAAGGAGAAGAAACGTTTTAATTGGATCCTAGAGTATTTTAATACTAGTATGCTTAAGGAACCATACGTTTCCTCGATCCATATTGAGGCATCAAATGGCCATTAACATAGAAACCATATCAGTTTGTTTGGTCCAAAAAAACATAGGTTTCTAAATAGTAATGGATTCTTTAGATACCAAAACAAGTGTCCATTTACACTAGCTTCGCTTAATTTAGTTGATATGTCCACATCATTCGTACAGAACATGTGACATTAATACATACACTCATCCTAGTCCTATGGGTATACTAATTTAATATTATGTTTTATACGAGCGAGGATAACAAAAATTGAATGATTGTGTAAACAATTTTTTTTTAATACAAGTTTTTTTTTAATATATATAAATTAAGTAAACAACCCGTTTATACGGGAACCGGAACAAGACCTCCGGCTAGTCGTCGAATAAACAGTGAATTTTACAAATAGATTAGGCTTATCACTCAAGCATAAGGAGAAAAAACCGAACTACAACGGGAGGGAAAAACCTAAGGCTCGGGGTATCATTGCCGATTCCCGTCATTACCAGAAGGCTGCGGCCAACGATGCTGACTAAACCGAAATCTAGTCGACCATTGCAATCAAGCTCCCTCTCAAAACTAGCGCCGACACACAACTGCTTAATCCACACGATACTCCTTTTCTCTTATCGACTAGCAAAACAATAGAATCGAGACAGACTGAAGCGTTAAGGAGAAACAAGTCTATCTCTCTTTCCATGACCTTGACCATACCGAGATTCCAGAAGTCTGTATCCGACAAACCGACCCGAGGCTCGTTCTTAGACGATTTCAGCGCAGTCCGAAAAAAGAAAAAAAAAATACATGAACAAATGGGTTGAAAGCGGCTGCCACTCCATAATTAGCACTCCGGAGCCACCATTCTAGCCGGAAGAACACATCCACAAGAACACAGAACACCCAGGCGATTGGTTCCAATGCTGAGATGATGGGTTCAAACACATGGAAGCACAAGACGCACCCCATCCGATAGACCAAACGGAGAGGAGAGTCGAGTCATGGACAGTCTCTGAGCACCAGAGGAACTGACCGGCTTGAAACGGCAAATTGAAAACAAGACAATGAAGCACATCCGTCGAAACAGACACCGAAGACGACTCAAGGAGATCCTTCGCGACGGGAACCACCATAAGAACTAAAGAGGAGAGCCGAGACTGGAGGAGGACAAGCAAGGCAGCACCACGTACAAGGCCCGAACCCAAGCCATAGATGACTTATCGTCGGAGACCAAGACGCAGAAGCACGCGCCAAAACTAGAGATTTCCAGAGATGACACGCGACGAACCCGACCAATCCTACAATCACACTGAAGAGGAGACACCACTCCGTACCTACTGACCTTTGGACAGCGAGAAGCACCCTCCGACGAGACGCCACGCGGAGGAGCAAACACGCGCCTCTGAACCACTCCGTCAGGACAACATGAAGACAAGAGAAAGCAGGTAAACGAACATATCCTGAGCGGAGGAGCCTCCTCACTAAGCCACGCGCCACGAAACAGCGGGATTCGCCGGAGATCTAAAAGGGGAAAGACGACACCCAGCGAAACCCTACCCCAAAAGCCGACCCGAACCTCCCACCATTGCTACACCTACCTTGCAGTATCACCAGCTATTCAAGACGGCCACCAGTTTCAGCCTAGGAACATCCACTGGCAAATCTCAAAGCTCCAGAGACACACGCATATCGGAGGGAAACGGGAGAGGAGAGAGGGGGCAAAGAGAAAAAGAGGAGACAGGGAGAAGAGAAGCCCTCCAGCGATGGAGAAAAAACGCAGAGACTCGCCGGAGGCAAACAAAATTTTTGGGTGAGAGAGAGAGGTGAAGACTAGAGAGGTGAAGACTAGAGAGGTCAAAAATGTGTAAACAATATTTGGATCATTTTTCTTTTATTTTCTTTGTTGATATCATGCCATATGATGGTATCATCAGCTCATCACATACATTTGGTTTTGTAGTCGTCACAAATACTATGCATGTCACCATGTGCGCTGTGCCATGCATGTTAGGTTAAAGTTGGAGCATTTCAAATCAATCCCTTCCATATCCATAAAAGCATATCTCTTCTCAAACAACAAATCATATAGAATTTAATCGCACCATATGCGAGGTGTTTTAGGTGATGTAGCGTGGCCTGACATCTATTCATCTGTGTTTGATTAACAATCTAATGGTATGAACCCCTGTCAGGAAAGACGGTTAGCGCTAATCGGGCGGTCGGGTCAAGTCTAGCACCTAAGGAAAAAATCGAGGATTAAACAAAAATTACGCGAGACGGAGTTTTATATCGTTTAATATATTATAAAACATGTTAATTTTAATTTTTTATAAAATTCATACATTTTCATGATTAAAAAATTATAAACACACAAATATAAAAATATAAACTTAATATGGTATAATCTTTTTTTCAAAATTATGCAAATAAGTTGTATTTATAATATTTTAGATCAAATAAAAAGAATTAAAAATATATATTTTTTTAAATAAATAAATTAGGTGGCTAGGCGGTCATGTAGGCAGCTAGACGATCATTTAGACAGTTTAAACGGACTAAATTCGGACATTGATTTTTTAGACGAATTTAACATTAATCGAGGCAGATGAGTGGGGCCTAGCGCCTAGGCGGCTAGGCGCCCGTCTTTTAAAACATGGGTATAAACAAAATAACTCAAACAATTCGGTTATTATTTGTGTAAGTGTTAGCTAGCCGACGATTTGGTATCCCATGCTAATTTAAGTATTAGAAAAACAGCGTTGCAAAATCTTACTCAAGTTTGTTTACGTTAAGAATTTTTGTTCAAATATATATTCATATAAAATGTTTTCAATAGTGAACTACAAACGCTTCTACTCACCATGATGAATTGCTGGAGTAAAGGCTTCACAAAAGTCATTTTTGAAGGTGATAATCTAAATGTTTTCAAGATGGCAACTAGGAAAACAACGAATGTTGATGTGCTTAATTGGATCACTGATATATGGCAATAGGAAAAGAAGTTTCAAGAAGTTCAATATACATGGACAAACAGGGGATCAAACTCATGTTCTGATACACTAGCGAAGCATCCTATCGTGAATGATCAATCTTTATTTTTCATCCTTTCATTTTATCATGCATACACAATACATTTGTAACATATTACTTTGATCATTAATAAAGTATCTTCGAGTTAAAAAAAAAATGTTTTCAATCAATTATATCGTTTTAAACGTCGGAGAGGAGAGCAGAACGAGTCATGCAGTCGTTCATTTGTGTGCTAATACGATCAAAGATATCCAACATATATTTGTCAGTTTTCAGTGGAGAATTTGTGGATACAGATAGCTAAGTATAGTAAATAATTGAGCGAGCACTTGTGGTCGAGTGGTAGGGATCGGGACCGGGACGCCAAAACGTTTCGGGTTCGACTCCCCTGCTGCGCGAAACTAAATCACATTTGTTTGCTCACCCACACGGATATGGGCCATGCTTTCGGCCCATTTGAAAAACTGGGAGGGGCGTCTATCCGTGAGCATTCCTTCCCCTTGGGGATTAGTCTGGGCCTTCTGGGCCTGAGATACCCCAGGTTAAACAAAAAAAAAAGTATAGTAAATAATTTGCGTGAAGAATATAGATTAACACACCTAAATAGCATTTTCTGGAAAAAGGTGTGTGTGTGTTTAGGCTTTAATATAATAACAATAGTAGTGATAGGGTGTAACCCTAAAGCCTAGCTAGTACGGGTGACGTGGATTGCAATAGAAGATGATGGTCGGGTCCACGAGAGGGAGACATGGGACGGTTGAGATGAGGTGGAAAGCTTGTATTCGGACCAAAAATAAACCAAACAGGTAGGGTCCAGAAGACGACTAATCTTCACCGTCCAGACTCAACAAAACACGCATCAAACGGCAGTATTACTAAAACTGCTTCTTGGTGAGTTTTTTCTTACCACTGTGGATGGACTCCAAAACCGTCACAAGATACTTGTCTCTGCAATCTTCAAAAGATTCACTTGGTGGGTCCCTTATGCTATGACAGGCTGCAGTTCGCCGCCGGTTACGACTCTTTACAACCTCTCTGTTATTTGGTTGGGAGATTTAAGCGTTGAAGACATTTTCTTTAACACAATGTGACTCTTCACTCCTATCATATTTTTACACTTATGAAAAATTTGATCAAAACAATCAAACTAGTCATTCCTTTTAATTTCGTTTAATTTTCATAGTTAATTCAAAATTAATGAATCCCACACTCTTTATTTTGGGATTTAAGCGTTGAAGACATTTTCTTTAACACAATGTGACTCTTCACTCCTATCATATTTTTACACACATGAAAAAATTGATCAAAAAAATCAAACCAGTCATTCCTTTTAATTTCGTTTAATTTTCATAGTTAATTCAAAATTAATGAATCCCACACTCCTTATTTTGGGATTTTTTTCCTTTTCAGTAAAAAACTATGAACGTAAGGGCATAATTAACCCTTATTTTTTAAGGTGAGATTCTTAATTTTTCTAATAGATGTTTCTCAATTTTTAACTAATAAAACTTAGAAACCGTCTCTTAAATAAAAACATTATACCATGATTAACCTGGATTCTTAGGGTGGGGTTCTTAGTTTCGGTTAAGAACTATTTCTTAGCTTTTAACTAAAAAAGATAAGAACCGTCTATTAAATAAGAGATATAAAAACCGATTTTTAACCGAAAAGAGTAAAAAATGTCAAATCATGAGTTAAAAACTCCAAATTAAGAATTCGGGTTAATCGTGCTCTAAGATCATCATTAGTCCGGTCTCTTTATTTTGGGATTTTTTCCTTTTCAGCCAAAAACTATGAATGTAAGGGCATAATTAACCCTGATCTTTTAGGGTGGAATTTTTGATTTTTTTAAGAGACGTTTTTCAATTTTTAACTAAGAATATCTATGAACGTCTCTTAAATAAGAAACATAAGACAATGCGGGGTTCTTAGGTGGGGTTCTTAACTTTTGATTTTTCATTTTTTCATTTTTTTTACTTTACAGCTAAGAACCGACTCTTAAAACTTTTATTTAAGAGCCGATTCTTAGTTTTTCTTAGTTAAAAACTAAGAACCCCACCTAAGAACCCCACCTAAGAACCCTGCAATAAACATGCCCTTAAGGTGAAGTTCTTAAGGTGAAGTTCTTAAATTCAGTTAAGAACCGTTTCTTAGCTTTTAACTAAAAAGATAAGAACCGTCTCTTAAATAAGAGATATAAGAACCGGTTCTTAGCTGAAAAATGTAAAAAAAAATGTCAAATCATGAGTTAAGAACCCAAAATTAAGAATCTGGGTTAATCAAGTTCTAAGACCATCATTCGTCCGGTCTTAACTTATGATTTGACGTATTTTTAACACTTTCCGGCTAAAAAATGTCTTTTATGTCTATTATTTAAGAGATGATTCTTAGATTATTTTAGTAAAATGCTAAAAAACGTCTCTTAGGGAAGCTAAAAACTCTACCCTAAAAGATCATGGTTAATCATGCCCTACGAGACGTTTATTAACTGAAAAATATAAAAAAAAATGTCAAATCACAAATTAAGAATCCCAACTTAAGAGATCCGGTTAATCATGGTCTAAACATATAGCTTTAGTAAAATAAACTATAATTAAGAAAATAATTACAATTTTTGAATAAAAGAGAAGAGTTTACCGGATAAAAAGGAACTACGAACGTAAACACATAGCTCTAGCCTCTAGTAAATAAATTATATTTAAGAAAAGAATTGCATTTTTTTTTGGAGAAAAAGAGAAGAATTTAAAGAATAAAAAGGTCCGAATAGATGTCTTTTTTTTTGAAACTTAAAAAAACTAATAAGAGCCGAATAGATGTTTCAATGGATAAACGAGTGACGCCATGACCAAGACACTTATTTCCTATGATATTGTTACAATATCTTTTCTTTTTCATAATGTATTAACACATTAAACATAGAGAATCTTACTGCTAAACCCGCTTAAGTGGGTTGGTGGCGGAGAGATGTCCAGCTGAGGGAGCCTTTGGCCCCAATACTCTGGCTTCGATCCCCGTCGGCTGCAAACATTTATTCGGGCCACTGGGGTATTCACATGCGGCCCCCCAGCGCTCCAGACCATTAGCGTAAACAGGGGCCCTTAAGTGGAGACTTAAAAATTCCTGTAATGGCGTAGGCTTAGGCCTGATGGGCTAGTCGATCACGCTTAGTGGTCGGATACTGGATTATAAAAAAAAAAAAAAAAAAAAAAAAAAAAAGAATCTTACTGCTAACCAAAATTATCTCTCAAATGAATGATGATTCTGCATGCATAGCTATTTTTAAGGGGAAAAGTTAATAAATACATAGTAAACTATGGAAAAATAAACATAGTAAACTATGGAAAAATAAAAACTACAGTACTACAGTAGCGAAACGAACGATCAGATGCCATTTTTTGTATATTGATGAAGAAAAATAAAAATGGAGAGAATAAATAATAAAGTTTAGTGGGACGGCGTCTAGGTGCATAGTTTGAGAGTGTGTCAGACTTTGGCCAAACTATTTTTTCTCTCTCTCAAACGAAGAATCCATCAAACTCAGGCCAACACTTAAAGTGATATTTCTAAAAAAATATTTTAATATTCTCTTTTTTAGGCTTCTTGCTTTTAAGAAAAAAAAAACAGCTTTACCTTTCCCTTCTTCTTTAATCTCTCTCTACCTTTGTTTCTCTCACTAGCTTTCTTCTTCTTCAGGGTTTTTGATCAGCTTGAAAATATCCATAGCCATCCATGGACACAGCTAAATGGCCTCAGGTTTTGTTAATTTAATTTATTTACTCGTCTCTTTTCAGTTTCCTCCTTTTATCACAAGGAGAAGCTGTTTTCTAAAAATAATCTGCGTTCTCTTTAATCTTTATATTTTCTGATAAAAGTTTTCATCTTTTGAAAAGCTCATATGCTTTGTTTGTCTGTTCATGTAACAAAAAAAGGAATTTAATGTGAAGGCAATGAACGAGACATGCTTGAAACTGCCGAATCCTAGTGCTGCAGTGGAGAAGAAGGCAAGACCGGAGAAAGATGAGGCTTTGAACTGTCCAAGATGCAACTCACTTAACACCAAGTTCTGTTACTACAACAACTACAGCCTCACTCAGCCCAGGTACTTCTGTAAAGACTGCAAGAGATATTGGACTCAAGGTGGCTCCCTCAGGAACATCCCCATCGGTGGTGTCGTCCGGAAGAACAAGAGATCTTCCTCTTCTTCCAATTCCAATTCCTCTTCGTCTTCAAAGAAAACGCCACCACCACTTAAACAGCTAAACCTCAAGAGTGCTAAAAATGACCACGACTCGGCGGCGGCTAAACGTCAAGAGTTGGCGTATTCTCATGGTTTTGGTAATGTCCACGAGCCCAAAGATCTCAACTCGCCGTTTACTCAAGGATTTGGGATTGGTCATCATAATCATCAAAGTATTCCTGAGTTTCTGCAAGTTGTGCCCAGCAGTGTGAAGAACAAACCACTTGTATCAACCTCATCGGCTTTGGAGCTTTTAGGGATCTCTAATTCACGCCCTGCTTTCGGGACTTATCCAAACGTTCATGATTCGCCCGTGTACACAGCAGCGTCACCTGGGTTTGGTATGAGTTACCCACAGTTTCAAGAGTTCATGAGACCACCTTTGGGGTTCTCTCTTAATGGTGGGGATCCTTTACATCAAGAAGAGGGGTCCAGTGTCACTAACATTGGAAGGCCTTTGCTGCCTTTTGAGAGCCTGAAACTTCCTGTTTCATCATCAAGCACCAATAGTGATGGTGGTGGCGATGGGAATGATCATGAGCATGAGAAAGAAGAAGGAGAAGCTGACAATTCTGCTGGGTTTTGGAATGGCATGTTAAGTACTGGTGCCTCTACTGCCTCTGGTGGACCATGGCAATAATTATTGTTAAGGAGAGGTTTTGGAAAAGATAAAAAAATATAAAGAAAAGAGAAGCAGTTTAAATTTTTCATCCAAATTTTAGAAAGATGAAGGTTAACTAACTACCATCTGGGTGTTTATTATTTTAGTCATTTTCCTTCTTCAGATATTACTATCTTTAACTTTGTTGGGTTGGGGATGGATGGCTATGTATTATTATTATTATCAAATCTCTGTTGTTAGTTATCTAAAATTTATGTATTATGTTTGTTTTAGGGCCGAATGGTGTTGTAGTATATCTCAAGTGAAATAACTTTAGTGTAATTTAAAGAATGTTTTACAATTGGTTTTGCTGCTATCAGAGGATATAAAATGTCATTACCCTCTTTCTAGTCATAGGGACCGCATTTTTTTTTTTCATAGAGACCGCATTTTTTTTTATTTTCATAGAGACCGCATTTTTTTTGCAATAAAAATAAACGAGTGCGACCAAGCAAAGAATCCTAGGAGGACAGCTGCCGTCTCTTTGTCTCCTGCTCCGGTGGTCGATGCTCTCCACCACCACCGGGAGCAGCCCCGTCTCTCTTCCCTTTAGTTATCTATGTCTTTAATTTCGGGAAAGCATCACCCTTTTGAGATTGGCTTCTCTGAGTTTTTTTTTGTAAAAGACTTCAGATCTGAGTTAAACTGATGGATTCTATGATTCTGGTTATGGATCTTGTTCGTTGCTGCTTGGATGGAGTATCGTTACGGGTTGATTCATCGGCTTCAGCGCGGTAGTCGTGAGCTCTTATGTGTGGTCCGGTTCCGTTGAAGTTCAGTGGTCAACCATTGTTACGTGCTCCTGTTTTGAAGCTTTTCATAGGTGTATTGCTATGTTCTTCCTTGTTATTATGTGGTCCTTAGTGTTTTCTATTGTTTCACTTTGTGGAGGGTTTGGATTGCTTGGAGAGTTTGGGCTTGGTGTGCTGTCTCTGTTCTTGAAGTCAACTATTGTGGTTGTTGATCTTCGAGTGCCAGAGCCTTTAACGAGTTCATTTTTAGTGTTGAGTAGATTATGAGGGAGATTGATGTTTTTAGGAGCGAATGCTCCTATGTTGGTCGATTGCCACCGTTGTGTTCGTGATGGTCCAGGATCTAGAGCGGTTTTTATCTAGTTACCGGATGTGTGAATAAGACGTGTTCGGGAAGCTTTTATAGGCTTCGTCGTGGGGTGTTAGGGCGTATGTGGCGCGGAGTGAGCCCAATCAAGGTCCAATGGCGAGTCTTAGTTGGGATTGAAGGGTGTACATCGACGGTTAAAGATTCTAACCTCTCTTGATTTTGTTTATGTGTTGGTGATGTTCGTATGCGTCATGTCTCTCCCATTGATCTTTTCCTCTGGTGTTATGTGTGGATGTGTTCTCGTTAGGTATGCCCGTCCTTGAGTGCAAGGTGGCTCCTCTCCTGTAGTGATCTGTCTCTTCCTTGTTTTAGCTTATGTTTATGCTTTTCGTTGTTGTGTTTTACTCTTGCCTCCGAGGGGTGTTGTTTTACCTCGTCGGCTTATGGCTCCGGAATGGCTTTGTTCTATTGCCGGCATTGTGTAAGACTCGGTTATTTCAATATTTATCCTAACAGATGACAAAAAAAAAAAAGAGACCGCATTTTTTTTTCTGTCATACCTGTTATATTAGTCGCATGCTTTTTACACGTTGCACTTGATAATAAATACGAAACTCTACTCAAAGTCCTTAAGGCAACTCTCATTTGGTTCTTTGTCTGTCATTTAGGAGAAAACATTTAGAAATGAGAAAAGTTGTTTGAGTAGAAACGGTTATTGTGGAGAAAGAGAATCATAACTCGCTCAGTTTCTTAAGGCAATTTTAGGAAAAATGTCATTTTAATTCAAATTCTAAAAATATATATATAGAGCAAGATGAAAAAAATATTACAGTGAGAAAGTATTTAAATATGGGAAATTTTGTCTGAGTCGAAGTGTTTATTTTATTTTGGTCATTTGAAATTTGGATTATAAGAAAAGATGGAGAGTAAATCAGAGGTTCTTCAAAGAACCGGAAGAACAAACAGACTCCAACATGAGAGGTGAGAATAAAACTCAAACCAGCTAACACATGATGCAATGGAAAAACTCAAACTCGCTCAGTAAGAAATTCTTTAACATGTAAGAAATTTTTCTATTTTATCAAATTTTGAATTTTATCAAATTTTGTGTAACTAATGGTATTTTATAGTTTATTTTGTAATTAATTGAGTAAATCTAATTTGTCTTTTAATGATATTTTAAAAGTAAAATATAATTTTCTTAATAGTTGTGTATTTAAATAAAATTTCATATATTTTGCAATAGAAGAAGTATTTATTACTATGTAATCGTACATTTATAAATTTGAATTATAACATCAAAAGTAAACCAATGACAGTAGTGTTGGATGCACCCTGAGGATACTCTATAAGTTTGCAGAGTCTAAGAATAAAAGAATTCTAACTCAAATGCTGAGATGAGCTTCTATGGGGGTGGAGATGCAACCTTTTTGAGGAGTAGTGAGCTATGGTGCAATTGATTTTGCTGGTGTCTTCGCGTTCAACACCGGTTATGGAGTATTTAGTTTAGAAATCAAGCTTGTAGGAGCTTAGGTTAGTTGATCTAATGAGACACCTTTCTATTTTTTTTCAAACTAATTTTGTGTGCTTTTAATTGTTGACTTGGCTGAAGATTTTTTGAACCCTGAATATTCATATGAGAATATGCTGAGTAACTTTTATAATAAACTTAGTTCCCTTATCATAACAAGTTTATCATCACCAAGGGTAACATAGTAGTTTATTAAGTAGATTTAAATATTTGTCTCTCTATAGACCAAGTATACAGAAGTTCTTGTGATAAGTATATAAAACATAGCAAAAACTAAAGGGGATATAGTTTAAAAAACAATATATTATATATATATATATATATATATATATAACATATGTAAAAATATAAGCAAAAATATAAAAATAGTAAATTTATCATCTTTTTTATGTCTTCTTAAGATTTGAGATTTATACTTTTATGCAAATGTGCCCAAACTCGATATATATATATATATACACACTATTTTTATATGTTAAATCTGATTCAAAATATCAAAACCAGTAACACAAGATAAATATTTCAAAGTTAAAAATCCAAACAAAAATATATGAAATAATATAAAACTATAAATTTAGTAGCTAATGAAACTAAACACATTCAAATTGAAATATGTTATTTTTAATATATGTTTATTCTTTTACCATTATTTTCTTTTGTTTAAATATATTTCTTTCATTTTATTATTCCTAAAATTTTAAAATTTGTAAGTAATTTCATTCCATTTTTGTATAAATTAACATTCACAACTTTTATTAATATATGTAACCACCCTTTCTTGAGCGAGTAGTGAGCTATGGTGCAATTAACTTTGCAGGCGTCTTCTCGTTCAACACCGGTTATGGAGTATTTATTTGAGAAATCAAGCTTGTAGGAGCTTATGTTAGTTGATCTAATGAGACACCCTTTTATTTTCTTTCAAACTAATTTTGTGTGCTTTTAATTGTTGACTCGGCTGAAGTTGTTTCTGAACCCTGAGTATTCGTATGAAATGCTGAGTAATTTTTATAATAAACTTAGTTGCCTTATCATAACAAGTTTATCATCACCAATGGTAACATAGTAGTTTATTAAGTAGATTTAAACATTTGTCTCTTTACAGACCAAATATACATAAGTTCTTGTGATAAGTATATAAAAAATAACAAAAACTAAAGGAGATTTAGTCTAAAAAACAATTATATGTTATATATTATATATGTAAAAATATAAGCAAAATATAAAAATAGTAAATTTATCATCTTTTTTATATGTCTTCTTAAGATTTGAGATTTATAATTTTATGCAAATGTGCCCAAACTCTATATATATTATATTTATTATAGGTTAAATGTGATTCAAAATATCAAAACCAGTAAAACAAGATAAATATTTCAAAGTTAAAAATCTAAACAAAAATATATGAAAAATAATATAAAACTATAAATATTTCAATGACCTGTATTTTGATCCTATTATTTGTTGTATTTGACAGTTCATTCTATATTGCACCGACATCATTCTCCTTTTCATTATCTTTTTCAGGTTTGTCAAGGATAAATTAGGGCTTCCAAGTAGATTAATTTGAAATTGGATATGAGCCCATTGGTTGGAAACATATTAATAACTATTTCAACCTCCGTTTGATTGAGCTGATCAAGACTGCATAGAGGACAAACTGACTGCTACTTAGTATAGCTATATATGTAGAGTTATTATACTGTGTAAGATATAGTCTTCTATTCTTCAAGTATTTTTATACTATTTTCTTGAAATAGATAATTTGTTATGCCTTCAAATTTGATATTTTTTCTATCATTCTGTGTGATTGATTGTAATATGAAACTATTCCTTCTCCTTCATCTCATCTTTTATTATATACTATTTGTAAGAAGATTATACTTTTATCTTTTACATTGAAAACAACGTCATTGACGTCTTCATCGTTATATACTATTTATAGAGAGTTCATATTATATTATGTACATGAAAAAGAATCTTATATATTTTTGGATATTAATTATATTTAGCATATTATGTTTATATTTGAGTTCAGTGATCATGTTATAGGGTTATCCATGTCAAAATGGGTAATAATTAATGGATTGATCCAAACCAAACCAACTCATGGTCTTAGTGGATTAACAATTTGGATGTTAATGGATTAATGGTTTTTATGGGTTAATGGATTTAATGAGTTGGGCTAATATTGGTTTGGATCAAAATGAGTTTATAGATTAGCCAATCTAACCCAATTTCTCCACTTGATTTTATATGTTTTGATCCTGATGAGAGCCTTAGTACCATCTTATATGTTGTATTGAGTTTTAGTCTTATATGTTGCTTTGCTTTGATTGTGTATGTATATGGGTTATCTCATCGAAAATGTTCACACGGTTACTGCTTTCCTTTGCTTTGCATTGGATGTTTTACACACGGTTATACTCACTAGACTGGTGAATCCTCGTTGGAGCGTGAAAGTAATGTTCTTTGCTTATGTATTGGATGATCTTTTGCTTTATGATTATATGATTTTTTTAGAGTCATGTTAAAGTCTATGTATTGGATGATCTTTTGTTTTATGATCATATGATTTTATGATTTGATATGATTATGTTATCAGAAAACAGTAGAGGTGAAGAGGAGTACAGAGAAAAAGAACATGAAAAATAGGTGAAGAAAAGTACGAGAAATTCAAAAACTTAATTTTTTTATTGAAATAAATTCTGTTTTTTAATTTCATAAATTTGCTAAGAACATGAAAATATTATTGTGAAATATGTCTTTTATACATTTTTATACTATATTTTATGATTTTTAATTTAGAAACTTATCAATGATATAAAAATTGTATGAATTATGACATTATTTAGATAATATTATTATTATACAATAATGAGTCAACCCATTAAAACCATCAACTCAATAATCTAAATGAGTATGTGATAAACAAGTATGTGGTGTTGGTGGCATTACATGATGTTAGTTAGTTAATTAATGGTGGAATTTTGCAACTGACCACATCATCTATTTTCTTTCTTTCACCGGCTACTTGTAAGAGATGAAGATATAACCGAATGAAAAAGAGGTTAAATGTTACCTAGATAATTATGTCAAAAATCATCTACATAGCCCCTTAATTATTATAAAAGCTTGTGTAAACAAATGAGAAAAAAACAATTTTTATGGAAAGGAAGGATTCAGATGAAATGCATAGAAGTAATTTTAAATCTAAAGTGACTATGTCGACTGTATACTATGTATATTAGTATTAGTATATTGATTTTTGAAAAAATCACTAAACCACGGGTTCAGACTTACAAAGCCACTCTTGAATGACTTATTTGGTTTTTACATTAATAAGAAAAAAAAGAAAAATCTAAGGAGAAGAAGACAAAAGTGGCATATGTATTTCCATGTAAAGGCATCATGCTCAGATTGATTTACCACATCATATCTCATAGCTTAACCGCAATTGGGTGCTTTCACTGGTCTGCATTGATTCCAAAGATGCGAACCTTGTGCATGTGCGGGAACTTTGCAACCACCATTATAAATACAGCAAGCGTGTTCAGAAACAGCATGGGATTTTGATAGTCTGTGGTGTGCGATGCTATCAAGTACCTATGAGTAAGAAAAACACATGTTTCACTTATAAGACTTGTCACGAGGAATAATATGCAGTTAAATCCAAACATCCTAACAGTATATCTAAATTGTATTGTCCCAAGTATGGTTTGAGATCGCCAGAAGAATCCATATGGGAATCTTGAGCAACAACACTAAGGAACATGTCCAAGCAATAAGCATACTATATCTATAATTGTGTTTGTGTAACCTCACGACACAAGAGGAAAGAAGCATGGTTTAATAGAATTCCTTAGAGATTTCTGGAAATCCTGAGCAGCAACGCTAAATCAAAGGCTAATAGGAGCTAAATCCTTGGCATAGAACAAGGAAATGAATGCACACAAGAAAAAAGAGCGAGAGAGAAGTGAATAAAATAGCTATGGCTAATGTTCTAATAGGTCTCAACACACTTCTCTTTCCCAAAGGAAGAGAATCACATATAAAGGAAAGGAAGGCCACATTGCCACAATGAATAATTTGGAATAATATTGCAAAGGCTTATACAAATTGTAGGCACATAATGCTTTAGGCATACAAAGAGAAAGAAAGAAAGAATCACTTGTGAACACAAATAAGAGGTCAAAGGAGTAAAAAGATAGGCACAAACACAAGCAAACAGCTATCCAAAGCAAAAGGGACAAGGAAGCTAAGGCACCAAGAGACAAGGCAGCAGGTTCCCAATCAATTCGTTTGGTAAATTAAAAGAAGAAAGGAGGAAAGAGAGGGGTTACAAGACGACGGGAACAAGAGTGAGGAACTTGCGATTGCGAGTGAGTTGCTTGCCGTTGTCAATCTGTTCCCACCAAGTCAGCCTATTGTAGATCCCCTGGTCATCCCCAAACGGCGTTCCCTTCTTCCAGTGAAACAAATGATACGTTACCTATTAATAAGAACAACAACAAGACTGATTCAGGCATGCCATGAATTGAATCGAATCGAATTGAATCGAATTTGAGATCTTTACGGCGAAATGGGCGAGGTGGACGATGGTCCAGGCCATGCCAGGGGAACAATTGAAGATGGAGAGAACAAGAAGCCACGAGAAGAAGAGGATGAGGATGTAAGTCGTCCAAACCCCTGGATACGTGAACCATTCCGTGTTTCGATTTACATCCGTCGTCGGCAAAGCTCTCACGTACATCATTCCAACCTACACACGCGCACAGATCTCTATCTCTCTCTCTCTCTCTCCGATTTTTACGATTCTTTCCTTCTGATTTTTTTTAGATCAATTTTCCACCTTCCTTCGTTCTCTCTCTCTCTCTATTCAGAGAAGGAAGAAGGAAACACGTATCGCTCTTCTCTCTCGTTTACAGAGTCCGTTAGGTTTGGGCTGGGCCATAAACTTTTCGGCCTTACAATAGCATATATTTTTTAAAAACCCCATAGTTATTGCGAAACTGAAACAGTGACTCCCACCTCTTTTGACACTATAATTACTAGTCCATCTTTTACAAAAACATCCATGTTTTAAAAGAAAAAAAAATTATTTCTTAAATATTTCTTTTTTTTATATTTTCAAAGCATTTTTTCTCAAGTAATAATTACATTTATAATCGAAATTTCTTATATTTTATTAATATGTGTGAAAACTTTAAAATATGTATTGATATAAAATGGTAGGAGTTTTGTATTACCATACAAGTAACTAGTTAGTTAGTGCACTCTCGAGTCTGCGGAAGAACAGTAAAAGTTTGTATTCTATAAATCATGATTGTGTTTGTTTAGGGAAAAAGATAATCAGACAAGCTGGGCAGAGTTTTGCTCCTCATATCCGACACCTTTTACCCTTAATCATCAACATCGAGCTCTCATTCTGCGGTGGAATCGTGAAACAGGCCCCCGTCTTTTCCTCGGATACGACACATTTTTTTTTTTACATAAAAATCTTTTTGTTGTCTCTCCCACTCTTTTAGAGTTACTCCTAGCTAATCATCAATATATGACTATATGTATACCTGAATCTGTGAATTATTAAGTAATCCACCATAACTATACTTATCAAGAGACTAGGGTGGCCTCAAATTTCTTATGATTCACAAATTTAATCTACTTTTGTTAGCAAAACAGTTATGGCGGTTACTTCAATTCTCAAATTCGTTGTTAACCAAGATATTGTGTGGAAAATGTTATAGGTTTAGCTCGCTTTTACAAATAAGTTTTACTAATAATCTTTCATCTGTAAGGTTTTTATTAGCGAGAAAATTAGACAAAAGATCCACTTAGGATATGATGTCAAAGCATGTAAGGCTTCGTGGATCTTAACTACACATACAAACTAGCCATGCCCAAAGTTTCAATAGTTCATCAAAGATGTTCAAATGAATGAGATGTGGAGATGTTCGGAAATTTTGTACACACAAGGGAAAACCCTTTAATTAAGAGTTTAGCCATAACTCAAACGAATCATAGAGATAGCTATTGTTGGACCTTTACGAAGAATGGTCATCATACTATTGAGATATTGGGTCGCTCAAAACATCCTAAAGAAAGAAACAAACATAGTCTATTGAAAAACCACAATTAATAAAATTCAAGTCTTCGCTTGTAAAGTTAACGCACCACATAAAATGCACCATCTTATATGGCAGTTGGTAACAAATCATGTCGTAGTAACAAGGAATTTGACATGTCGTCATATGCGATTGAACAATCCTTATCCTAGGTGTTGGGAGCCAGTTGAATTTGCCACTCATGCTACTTTTTAATTCCCCCATCCTTATAAGAATGAGCCATTTAACCACACCTTCCAATCCAAATATTTTCTCAGTCTCAAGTGGGTTTGGGAAAAAATATCGGAACCGCATAACCAAATAGAGCTGAACTAAAATACCTAAACTTGGAACCAGATCGAAACCCTCAAATATCCAAATGGTATCTATATTTCTATATTCAACATAACCGAACCACACCAAAACTGAACCGAGAACCAAACGGATACCCAAATATATAAAATATTAATTATATATACATATAATATAACTAAATATATTTATAGTTTAAAAACCTATTAAAAGTATTCAAAAACAGTTGAAGAAAACTAAATTATTATAAAGTATCCGAACTACCCGAAACTATCCAAAAGTATCTAGATATTTTTATCTTAGATATCCAAAGTAATATGATATATCCAAGATTTTATCCGAATTATCTCAATTATTCGATATTCTACCCAAAATATCTGATATTTAACCCGAACTACCCAAACTAACCGAACCGGAACAAGAATCAAATGAGAACCAAATTTTCCTGGATATTTTTTGGTTCTTAGTTTTACTCTCCAAACCAAATCGAACCCAAAATTACCCGAACCAAACTAAGAATATGACAAGTAGTACATGAATCTCTAGCCCCCTATCCAAACTACCTGATACCCGAATTACACGAATCGAACCAGTACCCAAAATTCCCACGGCTAGTCTTATGTATCTAGAAAAATATGGATTACTTATTCTGGAGAACTGAAGATCCAACAATAGATATAGATCTTTATTCGTGGATAATCTGATACCTCTAAAAAGTTTGTAATGATAAATTATTTAGAGGGATTGACAAAGACCCTTTGTATTTAATCAAACATGCATAAGAGGAATGTCAAGCTTGGTATTCCGCAAATGCAATCACATCTACAATGACACAACCACAAACTATTACCCATGTTCTAAAACGCAGTTGTTGTGGCCGTATGCTCGGCGGTTAAATGTCAATCGGAGGAGGAGCGTTCCGATTTGTCCCAATTCGATCAAAAATTGGTGATTTAACAGAAACAATCACTTTTATTGATTTGTATTCCAAATCATACGTTAAACTGAAAATCTGTCATAACTATATAAATTATGAGAAAACTTCTAAATTTTTTGAAGAATTGTGAAAAGTGTCAAGTAGTGGACTAGGATTCTGGCCGACAGAGAATACGAAGAAAACGAGGGTATTAAGTAATTTCTAGCTCATTAGTGAAAAATAAAAAAATAACAAAAAGTATCACCCTTGACTCAAACGCAGGATCATGGTGTTACAATTTTTGCAACTAAACTACTAGACCACTCTACATATTCGTAATCATTATATAACTAATAATATATATCCTGAAAACATAAAACTTAATCTCCAATTAATCTCGATTAAATTCTGATTTTTATCAACTCGTTAGGTCTAACCCGAGCATACGGATAACGCTTAGCAAATTTTCAAACATGAGATATTACTAATTCACAAGCCATATGCTTGCATAACACATGTTTGTTGTGGTTTTGGATTTCTATATCATAATATAGTTGATGTGGATGAATTTGAAATACATGTTTGGACAAATCTAATTGACGTGTACAAGAAACCAAAGAAAAAGAGAGTCCACTTTGCTCGAGCTCAAAGCAAAGTGTACTTGATGTAAACAAAATGTTTGTAAATATCACTCTACATGTTAGAACTTGAAAATACGCTTAGTCACTCTACATGTCAGAACTTGAGGTAAACAAAAAGGTTTTTGGTTGAATAAATTTAATATTTTGTTCAATAAAAAATGTTTTTTTTCCTTTTTGAAAGGAAATCAACTTTTTTGGTGAATAAAAACCACTAAGAAGGAATTATTACGTGTCTGTGTCACATATATGCTTGTGTTCTATATATTAAGAAAATCCGTAGATAAAGCACAATATACATCTTTAGAGAAACCGGTGCATAAATTTAAAAACAAACAAATCTAAAGATAATTTTATTTTAGATCAATGTATAACCATTACTAATAGCATTCCATTTCGCATACATAAACAATTTGTTTAACCTTTTGCCAGTAACCACACTCTGATTGTCAGATACTGAATACCAGGACGAACAGTCTGACACTTAGTACCAAGAAGCAATCGTCTTTCGTTGTTCATATAGATCCTGAGTTACCAATTTGATTTGCATAGTCTTCATAGAATCTGTTTATATTGATGACAAAAAAATATCGCCAGCTATATGATTTTTGATAGTAGTGTTTAATCATGTTTTATAAAAAAAAGAAATGTGTCTACTGTCTATCAATATTCTTGCTTTTATTTAATCTCGTAGGTAGATCTCCTTTTTTCTCTTAAGTAGAACGTAGCATTTGTAAGTGATGATAATAATCAAAATAACGGTTCTTCTGAACTTCTTTACAAAAATGCTTGCCATTGTCATTGACTTTCTTATAATTTACACTAGGTAAAGATTTGCGTCTTGCGCAGAATGAAAATCCACTATATATTAAAAGATGAACATTTTAATAAGTAACCTTTAAATTGTAATATATTCACAAGATTGTCACTATGATGATGTCAACACAAGAGGGCGTCTTGCACCTTCCATTTAAAAATCCATCTCTTACTAGATTAATTAAATTTTATGCCATTGGACATCCCTTATATATTATTAACATTAACAATAATCTATTAACAAAATAACATATTTACAACAATAAGTACATGCTCTTTTAATGTAACCTTTGACTCTTCTCATTACATAAACTTTTATTATTCTCACCAGAAACTACAAAGAATAGTATTTATGCTTCTTTGTTTCCGGTGAAAACAAGTATGTTCACCATGGCTATGTAAGAGATCTTTCCAAAATACAAATATAAGGTCTAGATATCTGATAAGTTAAACTTAGGTTCAAGGGGAATCGTACAAGGTCTATGACCATAACTATGCAGGTGTGATGTCTTTTTTTAATATAAGGTCTTTCTCTTGCTTTTAGTTATGTTACGATTGTTAACCAGACATAGATTATTGTATATAGACAAACATGAAATTAGGACAAAACCAAGTTAGGTATGCTAGAGGTCTTTCCAAGATCAATGACTTTTGATTGTCTATGTACCAGAGACATTGAAAGTGAAGAATATTTGACTAGTGCAGGTTAATTGTGTTATAGACTAGGCGAGTTTCTGAGATGCCAAGTTATAAGCTGGTTTTTAGAACACTTAGAAAAATAGGTTGGTTTATCTAAATATATATTATTCTTTTAATTAAACTAACTGTCAAATTAATTAGTATAATATAAAAGAATATTGTCAATTCTTTCCTTAAAATAAAAGCTACGGATTTACCTAATATGTTTAACAAATATATGCCAGTTGATGATTCTGAATAATAAGGATTTGATAACACTTTTTGTATCTCTCCATCATTTTTGTTTAATTTTATTTTCTTAAAAGAAATTAAACAATCACATTAAACACAAAATATATTTTTTCTTATATGCTATATTTTTGAAGTTTTTTAAATGATTTGAAATTACTAAAATTGTTAAATCTACATTAAAATTTTTGTTATCAATGGTTAATTTTTTTTGTTATACCAAGATACAAATGATCATAAAATCATATAAACATGAAGTCTCATTTAATATATATATATATATATATATAAATATCGTTTAAATCAAAATATATATCATATATAAAATACATAAACATGTTAATTTTGAAATTTCCTTTTAGTAAGAAGCCTCAACTAATAAATATTAATATTAATAAAAATAAGATTTTTGTTACAGCAAATATAAAAATATTAATAAAATCATATGAGTAAAAAGCATTAATTAATAAATATTTATATCAAAATATAGTATACATCTATGTCAATCTTATTTAATTTTAATTATATACCATATAAAATAAATAAATGATTTTTTTTTAAATTATTGTAAATAACACGAGATATTGTTTTTGTTTATGTGATTACTCTAGTTTATTATATACGTAATAGTTACTCGCTTCTCAATTTATGTGATATTTGTTGTAGAAATCGGACCGGATATAGCAGGGTCGCAGCTAATAATTTGAGAAATAGTGCAATAAATGGAACACCGGATTTAACGTGGAAAACCCCAAAGGGGAAAAACCACGGACAAGGTAGAAGAATTTATTCCGAGGAAAATAATAGGAGTTACAACCTCTCTATTATAACGGAGAAAACTGATAAATAATTCTCTCGTTATAACAGGAGAAAAATATTTAAACTCTCTAAATAATTTTCTCTCAACCCGATCCCAAATATCCGTAAGAAAATATACCCGAAATGAAAAGAAAAAAAGTTTTTTTTTTCTTTTCTTCCCACTTACTCTCTCTCTTACGTTCTTTTCTCTTCTTCTCTTGTTATAAAGTTCTGAGATTTTTTGTGTTTGGGATGGATGAAAAAGCTTCACCTCTCCTTGCTATTTATAGAAGAAATAATCCATGTGAACACCAATGATTATGGAGACTTACGTGATGCATTTGTTAATTATCACCGCCAAGCCGTAACTACTCCACCGTCCACCATGAGAAGCACGTGTCTTAACAATCTCCCACTTGAAGATTTGATTGAGGATCAATCGGATCTTCACACCATTCTTTCTACCTTGTCATTCATGTTGCTTACGTCTCCATCAGGCCACAAGAGGATCGACACCAAATAAACTTGTCAGTACAGACTGCTTTCGTCAAAAAATCTGCTATGTTTTCTTTTGTATGAATCTTCTGCATATCCACCGTTCCCTCTTCCACTTTCTCACGAACGAAGTGATACTGGACTCGTATGTGCTTGGTTTTTGAATGAAAGGCTGGATTCCTTGCAAGATGCACGGCACTCTGACTGTCACAAAAAAGAGAAATTGTCTCTTGTTTGTGCCCGAGTTCCTCCATTACCATCTTCAACCACATCGCCTCTTTACTAGCTTGTGTAGCTGCTACATACTCTGCTTCAGTTGTTGATGTAGCCACGATTGACTGTAGTTTTGAAACCCAACTTACAGCTCCGCTAGCGAGTGCAAACACATAACCGGTTGTGGATTTGCTTCTATCTAGATCGCCAGCATAATCTGAATCAACATAACCTCTGACAACAAAGTCTGATCCTCCATAACATAATGCAACATCCGAGGTTCCTTTAATGTACCGTAAAATCCTCTTTACGGCATTCCAATGCTCCTTGCCAGGATTCGCCATGTACCGACTTACTACTCCCACTGCTTGTGCAATGTCTGGTCGTGTACAAATCATTGCGAACATTAAGCTCCCCACTGCTGATGCATACGGTACTCGAGACATTTCCATCCTTCCTTCTTCACTGCTAGGACTCATATCGGAGGATAACTTGAAATTAATAGGAAGTGGGGTAGAGATTGGCTTACAATCTTGCATGTTGAACCTTCGCAAGATTTTCTTCAAATAATTCTTCTGTGAAAGCCAAATCTTCCTATTATTTCTGTCTCGGTGAATTTGCATCCCTAGAATCTTGTTTGCTGGTCCCAAGTCCTTCATCTCAAACTCCCTAGCCAACTGTGCCTTCAATTCATTGATACGATCATTGTTGGGGCCTGCTATCAACATGTCGTCTACATACAGCAGCAATGTAATGAACTCTCCTTCACCAAACCTCTTGAAATATGCGCAAGGGTCTGCATGGAGTCTGCTGTATCCAAGGCTCATAATGAAGGAATCAAATCTCTTGTACCAACTTCTTGGCGCCTGCTTTAGACCGTACAGAGATTTGTTTAACCTGCAAACCAAGTTCTCCTTTTCTTTTTCTTCAAAACCTTCTGGTTGGAGCATATAAATTTCTTCCTCAAGATCGCCATGAAGAAAAGCTGTTTTCACATCTAACTGCTCTAGATGTAAGTCAAATGTAGCACACATTGCCAACAGCATCCGAACTGTTGTGAGCCGAACCACAGGTGAAAAGATTTCATTAAAGTCGATGCCTTCTTTCTGAGCATATCCTTTCACCACCAATCTAGCACGATACCGCTCCACTTGGTCATCACCATTTCGCTTGATCTTATATACCCATTTGTTTCCAATGGCTTTTCTTCCTGGTGGTAATGATACAAGCTCCCAAGTTTTATTCTTATGTAGAGCTTCAATTTCTTCTTGCATTGCTTCCATCCACTGAGATACATCTGGACTGCTCATTGCTTCCTGAAGATTTGATGGCTCCCCATCCTCAGTTAAAAGACAGTATGCAACATTGCAGCTCATATCATAATCTTTGTGCCAGGCTGGTGTAGTCCTTACACGCTTTCCTTTACCAAGTTCTTCTTCAGACTCAGCAAGTTCTTCTTCCTCGTGTTCTGGTGTTGCTTCAGAAGAATTCTCTTTTTCCACTCGTACTGCTACGATCTCTGACCTTTCTTTTGAACTGCTATTTTCTTCTTCGATCTTTTTATCTTCTGTGAAGATAACATCCCTGCTGATTATAACCTTGTGGGCAGTGGGATCCCACAGGCGATACCCCTTCACTCCATCAGCATATCCCAAGAACAAACACCTTCTAGATTTTGGATCTAGTTTTGTAGTTTCTTGGTTATTGTACATCACGTACACTGGGCTCCCAAATATATGGAGGTTTGAATAGTCTACGGGCTTTCCTGTCCACATCTCCATCGGTGTCTTCAACTCAATTGCAGTTGATGGCGATCGATTTATCACATAACATGCGGTGTTGACTGCTTCTGCCCAGAATTTCTTCTCTAAGCTTGCAGCTCCCAACATTGCTCTTGTTCTTTCTAACAGAGTCCTGTTCATCCGCTCTGCCACTCCATTTTGTTGAGGAGTGTATGATGTAGTGAACTGCCTTTTGATGCCCTCTGCTTTACAGAATTTGATAAATGCATCACTAGTGTATTCACCTCCATTATCTGACCTCAAACACTTGATCTTCTTTCAGATTCAAGTTCCACCCATGCTTTGAAAACTTTGAAGACTGAAAACACATCCGCCTTACTCTTGATAGGATACACCCAACATCTCCTAGAGTAGTCATCGATGAAGGACACAAAGTACTTCGCTCCTCCTAGTGATGTAACTGGTGCTTGCCACACGTCAGAGTGAACCAATTCTAGAACAGTTTTACTTCTAGAACTCGATGTGCTAAACTTCAACCGATGCTGCTTGCTTGTAATACAATGCTCACAAAAGGATAATGATACCTTTGTGAGACCCGGAAGTAACTTCTTCTCTGCAAGAATTTTCATGCCTTGTTCCGACATATGCCCAAGTTTCTGATGCCACACCGTTGTAGCCTTCTCACTGGAACAACTTGAAGCAACAGATGCTTCTGATTCTGACAGAGTTTCTCCTTTTAACATGTATAACTTCGCAGCTATCTTCTCTCCTTTCATAAGCACAATTGCTCCTCTAATTACTTTTAGAGTTCCATTCTCGACTTCAACTTTGCAACCGAGTTCATCGAGTTGCCCCATAGATAATAAATTTTTCTTCAGCCCTTCTACGTGCCGCACCTCATGAATAGTACGAATTGTACCATCATACATCTTCATCTGAATGGACCCAGTGCCAACAATCTTAAGCTCATGATCATTGCAACTGTACACAGACCCTCCACAGATGGGTTCATATTGATGGAACCAATCTCTTCTAGAGGTCATGTGATATGTAGCTCCTGAGTCGAACAACCATATATCAGCGAACCTTCTCCTGTTTTCGCTTGAAATTGCTGCTTCACAACACACGGCTACTCCATTATCTGAAGTGTTTGCAACATTTCCTTGAGGGTTGGAATTCTTTAATTCCCAACAATCCTTCTTCAAGTGACCCTTCTTGCCACAGTGGTAGCATTTATAAATCTTCTTACTTCTTGACTTTGATCTACCATGTTTGTGACTCCCACTTGAGCCATGCTCCATTGATCTTCCTCTCATCACCGTCAATGCCTCCACTTGTGGAGTTTCTCGTCTGTCTTCCTTACTTTTGCGCCGACTTTCTTCTTCCAGAACCGCAGCTGCAACATCGTCAAAGACTAGACTGTCGGTGGAGACATTATTTGTTAAGTTGATGATGAGTTGATCATATGAATCTGGTAGACTTTGAAGTAGAAGCTCAGCACGCTCCTGTGATTCTACTTTATAGCTCAACGAAGTGAGTTGAGAAAATAAAGTATTCAAGGTGTTGATGTGCTCCGTCACTGAAGTAGATTCCGCCATCCGTAGAGTATAAAGCTTCCTCTTAAGGAAAATTTTGTTGTGCAGCGACTTGGCCTCGTACAATTTTGCAAGGTGATCCCATATCTCCTTTGCAGTCTTCTTCTCCTCAATGCTTGACAACACTCCATCTGCAAGTGCAAGGTGAAGGTTTGCAATAGCATTCCCGTCCATCTCGTTCCACTTATCATCATCCGTGTATGTAGCCGGCCTTTCACTAATGGCCGCTAAGCAGCTATCTTTCCTCAAAATAGCCTTCATCTTCAACTTCCACAGCGCAAAATTGCTGCCGTTGAATTTTTCGATCTCAAATTTTGCCGCCATTGCTTCTTCCAGAATAACGAAACCAAAGCTCTGATACCACTTGTTGTAGAAATCGGACCGGATATAGCAGGGTCGCAGCTAATAATTTGAGAAATAGTGCAATAAATGGAACACCGGATTTAACGTGGAAAACCCCAAAGGGGAAAAACCAGCCATGTCTGGTCTTGAGTGCATCAGATATCGAAGACATCCGATTCTTCTTCTATACAATGTTGCATCGATTTCAGCTTCATCATGATCCTTAGAAAACTGTCGACCAAACTCCATCGGCACATATGTTGCATTACAATCATCCATGTTAGCTTCTTTAAATATGCGAAGTGCATATGCTTCTTGCTTCATTGAGATACCGTGTGCCCCTTGATGTACTTCCAAACTGAGATAGTAGGTAAATAGACCTAAGTCAGACATCTCAAACTGCTGTGCCATTGCAGTCTTAAACTTCTTAATTGCAGTGACCACATTTCCGGTTATGAAGAGATCATCAACATAAATAGTTACAATAATTAGTTCATTACCTTATTCCTTGCGATACACTTAACTCTCCTTTGTGCACTTCTTAAACTTCAACTTCTTAAGAATCTGATCAAGCTTTGTATTCCAGGCTCTTGGAGCTTGCTTTAAGCCATACAAAGCTTTTGAAAGTTTGAAAACCTTATGTTCTTCTCCCTCTTTTTCAAACCCTTCAGGCTGAGAAACATAGACCTCTTCATTAAGCTCTCCATGTAAGAAAGCTGTGTTGACGTCTAGGTGATGTATTTCCTATCCATTTGTTGCAGCTAAACTAATTAGAAGTCTTATAGTCTCCAATCTAGCTACTGGTGAAAAAAACTTCATCATAGTCAATTCCATGCTCTTG
Organism: Moricandia arvensis; assembly: GCA_905132765.1. Taxonomy (NCBI): domain Eukaryota; kingdom Viridiplantae; phylum Streptophyta; class Magnoliopsida; order Brassicales; family Brassicaceae; genus Moricandia; species Moricandia arvensis. The sequence continues at coordinate 79,101 of CAJHQP010002421.1, forward strand.
AACGTATCCCTTTGCCACAAGTCTTGCCTTAAACTTGTTAATTGATCCATCTGCATTCCTTTTTATTTTAAGAACCCACTTGAGACCTATGGCTTTATCTCCTGTAGGCTTATCAACAAGTTCCCAAGTGTTGTTTTTATTGATGGAATCAATTTCAGACTGGCAAGCTATTACCCATCGCTTGTTACCTTTAGCTTCCATAAAGTTTGCGGGTTCATCATTGATAGAGAGCAGTAGTAACTCGCTTTCCACCTCAGATAATAGAATGTAATCTTCAAGATAACTCGGCTTGTGAACTTGACAGGTTGAACGCCTTGTTGCTTTGTTTGTTACACATGTTGCTTTGTGTGTTACACCCGTTGTTTCATGTGTTACACATGTTGCTTCCTGTGTTACACCCGGTTCCGAGTCATCTTCATGTGTTTCTTCACTTTCTTCTTCTTCATCTTGTTGAATATCAGCAACATACAGTCCACTACCTTCAGCGTGGATTAATCTCCATGTCATGTGAAACGTACCAGAGTTGGAAAATTCTTCATCTTCTTTCCAATTCCAGCTTTTCTTTTCATCAAAAACTACGTCTCTGCTTACTACCACTCGCTTTGTGTTAGGGTTGTAGAGCCGGTATGCTTTAGATCCAGGCTCAATCCCTAAATGAACCAATGTCTTAGATCTATCATCGAGTTTCTTGAGCAATAGTAAGTTAATCTTTGCATGGGCTAAACATCCAAAAACTCGTATGTGTCCAACATATGACTTCCTCTTCATTAGACTCTCATACGGTGTTTGGTTGTTTAATGCTCTAGTAGGAACTCGATTGATCAAATATGTCGAGTGACATACAACTTCACCCCACATGTAGTTTGGAACACTCATTGCCTTCAAAATACTCCTCGTCATCTCCATCAATGTTCGGTTCCTTCTCTCCACAACAACGTTTTGTTGCGATGTATAGTGAGCTGTTAAGTGTCGTCTTATCCCTTCTTTATCACAATTTTGACACAAACTCCCCACATCTGTCTGTTCGTAGTGTTAATATCTTCTTGTCAATATCCTTCTCAACAAGCTTCTTGAATGTCTTGAATCTTTTGAATGTGTTGCTCTTCTCTTTCATTAGTATGGACCACATATACCTTGTGTGATCGTCTATTATCACAAAAATATATATGTTATGTGATGGTGTCGAAGGCGTTATAGGCCCACAAAGATAAGCATGTAATAAATCCAACGGTCGCTTTGCTCTAGATGAACTTGCTGATGGGAAAGTGTTTCTCGTTTGCTTGCCAACCAAGCATGAGTCACGGATTTGCTTAACTTCTTGAATCTGTGGTAAACCCTTAACCACCTCTTGTGCTGCCATTGTTCTGGCTGTTTTGAAACTGATATGTCCAAGTCTTGCATGCCATCTCCACGGTTCTTCTTTGATCTTCGAGAGTAGACTTGCAGGGTGTCCGATTATAAGTGGGACTTTGTAAATTCTATTTGCAGCTCGCAAAACTTGTATCAGTAACCTTCCATTTGGATCTCTCAACTTCAGGTAGTTATCTTTCATTCTTACATCACAACCTTGCTCAGTAGCTTGACCTAAACTTAGTATATTGCTCCTTAGCTCGGGAATGTAATAGATATCCGTAAGTAGCTTCTGTTCGCCAGTTCTTCCTTCAAATAAGATCGAACCTTTGCCATTGATCTTAACACACAAACCATCTCCAAACTTAAATTTTCCCTTTATGTTTTCATTGATCTCAGAGAAGTAAGATCTCTCCCCGGTCATATGATTTGATGCACCATTGTCTAGATACCACATTCCTTCTTCTTTCTTACTCGGCTCTAGTGTCTTAGGTAACACCTTTTCTTCATTCAAAAATACAGTCTCATGGAGATAAAGAGCAACGTCTGCAGTCTCTGTTTTATTCAGCTCATGATCATCTTTCTTTTCAGGACATACAGAGGCAAAGTGCCCTTTCTTTTGAGGGTTCGCATACAATCTGAGAGTAATCCTTCTTCTCTTTGTTTCTCTCATGTGTGGTGCTTCTTCCTCATCCTCTCTCTCTGTTTCCACGACCACGAACCCATCCTCTGCCTCTTCCTCTGTTGCTGTCATTACTTTGCTCAGAATTATCTTAGAGGAGGTTACCAACTTGTTCATTACTCTCTTGTCCTCGCAAGCGTTCCCTCGAAAGCCTTGATTCGACCTACAATATCTTCATACCTTGTTTCATCGAGTTCAAGTACTTTTTCCAGAGTTGCTGTGATGTGAATGAATTTGTTGTTTGGTAAACACGAGAGACACTTCTTTACAAGCTTTGGTTCTTCCATTGTGTGACCTAACGCGGCTGCTATTACTGCAAACTCTGATAGCTTTCCGGAGAATGAGTCTACAAATTCAGTTTCTTTCATTCTTATCCGATCGAACTCAATCATCAATGTATGTAGTTGAGCTTCTTTAACACGGTCAGCACCAAGGTTCATCGACTTCAAAGCTTCCCACATCTCTTTAGGAGACTCTAGATCACCTATTTGCAGGATCAGGTTCTCAGGAATTGATTGAAACAAAAGAACAGTTGCCATGTCGTTCTTCTTTTGTTCTTTTGATTCTGGATCAATCGATTCCCAAGCTTCATGAACCCTTAAAAGAGATTTCATCCGCATAGACCATACTGCATAGTTTGAAGTGTTTAACATAGGACAAGCAATTGTGGAGGGTACCGTATTCTTCTTCACCGTTGGCTTTGCTTCATCCATGACTTCGTATCACACGACCTAGAAGCTCTGATACCAAATAAAGTCTTCAAAAGATCGTTGTGTGATGTAACCAAAATTGTGTGTAAAGCAATGTGTAACAGAACTTTAATAAAACAGTTGTTTTGTCTTATTAATCTTTCTTAACTTTCTTCTATCTTTTCTTGTGAGATCATCTTACACTTAGATCTCTTTATATAGGTAATAGGGATCCTTATCTTTGACCTATTACATAATAATCTAGGAATTCTTATCTTTATCCTAAACATAATATAATTAGTTATTCAAGTTTACTTTATGAATAACTTGCTCTCTAAGTAATCTCTTTGAAGTTTATCCAACATAATCCATCAACTAAAATATACGTGAAGATGAGAAGAGGTAATTGTATTTATTTTCGTATGCCAAATATAAATTATTATTTATTCATTTTATTAAAGCCAGTGGCATACTATTGTATTTTATTTAAAAAACTTAAGGACAGAATCCTATTAAAAATTATTTATTAATATAAATGAGGTCATAATCCGCGCTTTGCATGGAGTTAAATATATAATTGAATTATTATCACATATTTGCATATATTAATTTATATTGGCATGAAATAAGACCTATTTTTCTAACCTTATAATTATAAATAAATTTTCTAAAATTGTACATATTTATATTAAAAAATTATTAGGTATTAAAATAATTAACATTTTCGCTATTAAATTATATAACGCATTAGCGTCGGTATTACATTTTATATTAAGTTGAAATTAGTATTGGACATGCAAACTATTGAGCAAATAATTATGGGGGATTTGTCAAAAATGACTCAAAACTTGATTTTAAATGCAAAGTTTACCCTAACTCACATCAAATGAAAAAATAACTCAAAAGACTAGTGAAATTACAAATATCCCCTCATGCCTAAACAAAAAAACAATATTGTAGTGTACTATTATAACTCTGCGAGTGAGAAGACTTTTAGGGAAAATAATTATAAATTTTCTAAAAAATATTTTGATTAGTAACAAAAAACTAATACTATAATTATAGACATTTATAAATGATGTAAATTTAAATTTGCTAAAATTGAATAATTTTCAACATAGAAGAGTGAATGTAAGTTACTCATGATATTCTTTGGTTTAGGGTTTGGTAATTATGTTATAGCATTTTATGTTTTTATAGGGTTAGATTGTGGTATCTTAGTTTTTTTTCAAAAACTAAATTTGACCTATGTGTTTAGTTTTGTATATATTAAACACTTTACAAGTTTATTTTAAGTTTAATAAATTTGATTTAGTAATATATTCGATTTTGGAATTTCGGAAGACTTAAATTTTCGAAGATATAATGCACTAGAAGACTTACTCGAAGACTTAACTATCATTTCCCGTTTAAAATTTTAGAAGAATTTAGGTTCCCGCCTATTGTTAAGTCATCCATAAGTCTTCCAGTGGAAGTCTTAAGTCTTTCACTGGAAGTCTTAAGTCTTCCATAAGATCTAATGTATTATATCTTAAAAATAATATAATAATTTTGCAAAAGATATTTTGATAGGGGAAAAATCCTAATCATTTAATTCTAGAAAATTTTAAGTGATATAAATTTAGATTTAACAAGATTGAATTGTTTTCAACATAGATGAACGAATGTAGATTGAGTGATGATATTCTTTGGTTGAGGGTTTCGTAACATATGTTATAGTATAGTTGTGTTTTAGGGTTTGATTGTGGATTTTTTTAAAAACTAAATTTTACTTATATAAGTTTAGTTTTGTGTTTACTAATACTTTATAAGGTGATTTTAAATTTAATGAAGTGATTATTGTTGTTCGGTTATTAATTTATGTTTAGGATTTTGAAAAATGGAAAGTTTTCTATCAAATAATGCAGCAGAAGACTTCTAGGAAAGTCTTCTCGACCTTAAGTAAGTTTAGGGTTTAGAAGACTTCTGGGAAAGTCTTCTGGGAAAATTGTCTCGGCCTTTAGTAAGTCTTCTCGGTTTAGAAGACTTAATTTAAGTCTTATAGTGTATTTTTTGTCAGAAGACTTACTCGAAAGTCTGTCGAACCGGACCAAACCTTAATTTTTACCTTCATTGTGAACAAAACCGGAAATAATTACATTAACCTAACCAGATACTAACCAGATGATGTTAGGATTTTTCAAAGCTCCTAAGACAAATATTGTAGTATAAATGATTGTCGAACCAATTCTAAGGGATTTTAAAGCACCAAGAATGCAAGTAATCAGTTAATGTAAGTGCAATCGAATAATGATGGTTTTGAACTATAACTGTTAATACGAAAAGCGATAACTAAAATAACTTCCTTGATTGAGGGAAAAGAGAACTCATGGGCATAGGGATTAGACCTTGGGTGATCAAGTTTCGAACTAAGGATGGAAAATGATCAATCAAACTATCGACCTTAAGCCTAGACACAATTCTAAACAAGCTCTATGTCTAGATGAATGCTCATTTGCCTGACATACCTCAAACATCAAATGTCTTTGGTTGAGATATATGGAAAGCCAATCAGCTTACTAACAAGTCTATTAGCTATCTTAGCACTTTTAACAACAAATGTCTTTGGCAAAGTATACTAAAAGCTTAGGAGAGTGACTCATGCATTTTCATCGAACACCTTGTGAGGTGGGAAATGCCTCTAAAGATCAACCTTTGAGAGGCCAACTCAAAGGATGCATTAAGAAACTCTTACTAGGCAAGTGAGTAAGACAAATCTACACTAAACATCCTAGTTCTAGCCTAATCACCCTTAATCTCCCTATCCCATGAATTCAAAGGTGGATTACTCACTAATCTTCATGATTCCTCTCAAAACCATATTGGATTCAAGCTTAATCATGTTAGATAAGTAGATAATGCAAAGAAATAAACAAGATCACAAGAACAATGAGAATGATTCATAGTAATGAACTTTTCAGAAGGTTTTTCTGTTTTCTCCTCAGATCAAAGATTCTCTGCCTGGTAGGCTCCAAGAGTACTTCCACTTAGGTTTTTGAAGTGTATAAACATGAAAAAATGACCAAAAGGTCCTGAATAACACAAGTTTTCGTCCAAACAAACACGCAACGACTATCGACGTCGCTCAGGAGGTCGCTCTGGCTGGGAGCGACCTATCGACGTCGCTCCAAGACGTCGCTCCAGGGGGTATTTCGGCTTCTGGATTTGATAGAAAGGTGAGCGACCTAGGTGCTTGCTCCGGGAGGTCGCTCTGGCTGGGAGCACCTTGGAGGTCGCTCTGGCTGGGAGCGACCTTGGTAGGTCGCTCTGAGAGGTCGCTCCAGGATGCTCGAACATGGTGGATATGCCTCTAGTAACTTGCTCATAACTCCTTCATTACATCTTCAAATGACTTGAAGCTACTTCCATTAGAAAGCTAACTAAATTTTCTGTGTCTCCACAAAATCTTAGCAACAGAAGATTTTCTTAAATGCTCCATCCATGCTCATCTTTCACCCCTTTTGGATCACAATGCTCCCAAACATCTCAAATCACTCCATGGCACACTCCACACCTGATAAAGACTCATGTATGCAAAATGCAACCTAAAATGACTAAGTCCTAGTCTATATGATAAAATGCACATGGATGAATGGGTGAAACAATGAAAATATGCAAGACATCAACTCCCCCAAACTTGTTCTTTACTTGTCTTCAAGTGAACTTTCTAGAATTTATAGGAAGAAAGGTTTGAAGGTGGGAGCTCATAGCCAAAAGAAACACATCTAGAACTCAACTTAACATCCTAAAGAGACATAGAAAATAGCATGAGCACACTCTCTTATTATACTCTAGTTTCTCTAGGCACTATCAACACACTCTTATGCCTTTAAGCAAGGTGCAAACTCTTCAATTTACAAGCTCTTTAAACCAGCTCTCACATTAGTTCACACACACACACACAAGGTGAATTCTCACAAATGGGCACATGATCTCAATCATTTGGCTAGGCAAGCGAATGGTCTAATGAGAATGAAAAGGAGGGCTCAAATGCATCATTTTTTTAGTGGCTATCACTCAAGAACAAAGAGCTTGATCATGATGCAAAATTTATCTAAGACTAGAGCCACAACTCATGCATACATAGTCTTATTCTCATCATTCTACCCTTTTCCTAAGTGATCACAAGTTCTAACCTTTTTTTCATCCATGATCCCAAATAGACTTTAATCACATCACTCACCCAATGAACAAGTTTCTTTCTCTCTCTTTTTTTATGATTTACACCACAAATGGGGACCTTTGACACACTTTCTACTTCTTAGCTCTAACGTTTCTTCTTTTCTCCTTTTTTAAGGTAAGGTTTTCTATAGGTACAATCTAGAGCTTCTCTTCATTTGGTTTGGTCCTTAGTGGCTTTCTTTCTTTTCACAAGGTACACTTCAGCTCAACTTTTCTCATAATCTCTTATTCAAAACCCAAGATATTAACTTTTAGAACACATAAACCCACTCACCATCCTAGATGCTAGCTCAAAAGAGGTTCCTATGCTAGCAAGAGATGAGAACAATCCTATGTCGCCTCCAATACTCTCAAGATTTTGCACATGACAAGCTATCAAAAGAGGCCTCACTCATGCAAATCAAATGTTTGTCTCAAAAGAATGGCTTGAGTTCAAATTAAGGGTATGGAGTACCATTTGGGTTAACAAAAGAGTGGTAAAATGGAATAAGATAACCCAAATATGTATGAGATCCATGATCAAATATGCAAGTGCCCATATGCAAGAGAGATTAAGTTCATTAAGCCAAATTTCAGATTGGAGCTGGTTTCAAGAACAATGTCAATTTCAAGCAAGCAAACATGTTTCAAGAAGAGTTTTTAAGGCTCGAAACGTGCAAGGCTTTCAAGAGATGCTTAAGCTACTTGATATGTCTAACTAGGGTGTCACTTGAGCTTGAGAAGTTTCTTCATAAGGTGTTTCAAAATAATTG
>CAJHQP010002422.1:0-86786 GCA_905132765.1 Moricandia arvensis
TCATAAACAGAGCTTGACCACAGCTAAACTAGCGTATACACCAAAAGGCACCAATTTCTACCCAACTTAAAAGATCATGAGATAATTATATATATATAGATAAGATTTACTTTGATAATAATTTCATTCACCAATTCTACGAAGCTGCGAACTGACATGATGTGAGCGATGATCGAAGACTTGTTCCATGAGTGCACTCGTATGGATACTTTGGTAAAGCAAAGACGTAAAAGCAATATGAGACTTGAAGTACGATCATGAGCTTCATGTAATCTGTTATATATACAGCTTTTGATGCATAACCCTCTAAACCTTCCACTGGTACTAACTTAGTCGATGTCAAAAGAAGAGTTTACAACTCCCTCCTTTCTTCCTCTGTCCATTTTCTTTCATAAATCACACAAATTAAAAAAAAAAACTAAGTCCAAGTTAAAGAAAAAAACGTTAATTAAGTGTCCACTTTACCATTTTTTTCTCTGTTTAAAAAAAAAAATGTCAGTTTACTTTCCAATGCAGATTTTCTTATATAATCTTTTCTTATCCTTTTAACTAGCCAATAGGATACTTTTAAAAAAATCATTTATATTTAAATAAATATACAGTAAATAAGGCATTTAAAGTATATTTATTCATTTTCTTAATATAGTGAAAATGTGTCTAAGGACACTTAATCGAAAGAGAAGATAATATTTTTTAAGTGTTTACCTTCCAAGAACCAAGCAATTGGCGGTCAGTCTCTTTGAATCCATTGTACTCGTATGAGCTTTTCCAATCAATCTACACTTATATTTCTCTCCTCCTCGCAAGCATCCATTCAAAGTCCTCTAAGATAATTCGTTTGAAAAAAAGGTACAGAGTCCAGAAAAGAATATCAGAGAAAAGCCCTTGGAAATCTCTCTACAATGCTGGGAGATTGAATGCGCAAATCGTTGCTGTGATTAGATTGAACATATTGCTTCCCTGTCTGGCTGTTAACCAGCAATGGATTTTCCGTCTGGAAGTAGCTCTATTGTTTTCTCTTTTCCCCAGCTCCTCGTTTCCAGCTCAAAGGTTAGACCCAAGACCTGAGTTTGAGTCGAAGAACGCTGATCCATCTCTAGAACTGTTGCAGCTGCTTTGTACATGACTCGATCCGATGTCCTTGATGTCTTCCAAACTTATTCCGGGGTGCCAACTGTGTGAAGAATACACGGTCGAATAGCACACCTACTTGAACTTTGTGCATCAAAGCTAAAGCAATCACACGACCAGTGAACTCGAAGTAACTGAGATGTAATGGATCCACCTTAGATGCTGAATGTAAGACACAAACTTCATTTGTCATTCGAGAGCAAAGAATGACATGCTTAGATTTGTTTCTGGCTACTAATAGATTCTTAAGATAGTTCAGCTTACTGATGCATCCTTTCATATGTTATAAAATCATATTAAAGTCTTATCACTAAACCATTCAGTATATAATCATAAAGTGACAGAACACAACAATCTTCCAAATCAGGCTGTAGGAACCAACAATGAATGTTCAAGAAGTCTGAGATTCACTTGTACCTAGGCTATGCCATGAGAGAAGCAACAAAACTAACCTGGATTAGGAGAGAATCTTCTGAAATCATCAGCAGATCGAAGGAAGAGGGCATTTCGCGGTGAATATCTCCTGACATACCAAATAGAACCATCTCTTAGAACACCAGGACCTGTAGCTTCCTCATTCTTGAATTCCATAAACAGTCCACTATGAAGTGACCTGGGTCGCGCTAGATATGCTACTCAAAAGATTCAGCAAACACATTGACCGATCAATCAGCATTTCGTGCATCTCTCGTAGTCTTCTTTCACGTCAGAAACAACAGCAATGCTAAATGCCTCCTGGATTCAAAGTTGTAGCTTCCTTGTAGTCAAAGATCCATGCGTGATCCTCCCCTCGTTTTGCGAATTTCCAAAACGAGTGCGGCAGAAGAAACCTTCCTGGTGTTTTAAAAGAGTAGCTACCTGTCCTTAGCACCTTGATAAAGCTCACACATTGAATCATAATCTTCAGAATGGCAAGATACTGAGACACGATGCAGACATAGCTTCGTGTTGACAACTCCTCTCTCACCCAACAAAGACTCGATTCTAGACATACTAGTGTCCATTAAAGTCAATAACCTTCCGAATATCTGATAAAGTTTTCCATCTCGCTCATTACAGTGTTCCGCAGAGCATAGCAACGGAAACACGCAGGGAAGCTGAGCTTGAATGGCCTGTTTCAAGGGTTGCCAAAAGAAGAAAACTTATGAACATCAGACAAACTAGGCCTGTGTTCTCCACCAACTCTTCTCTATAAGATCAGCTAACTCGTCACACACGGGTAAATCTCCTCAATCGTAAACAATCTAAACTGAAACTCATCACATTTACAACCAAATCCAGCATCGACCCCAAGGTGTTCCGACAAGACACATACAACTTGTTATCAGGACAAACTCTCCTAAGCAATCTACAAAACTCCAACACAACGGGTAAAACAGCTGTTCTGATGATGCATCGGCAAGCCACGCAACTACTCAAAAAGAGCTAATCGAACTCTCCCACACGCTTTATTAATCTCCAAAGAGACACGAATAGCATCACCAACGCAGCCGGCACCGAAGAGTTTGCAAAAATCGTTAATACTTGGCCGCAGAACGGTTACACTCCTCGGGATCCTCGCGAAGAACTTTGCAAGCTTCTCATTAATGTTGTTACGACCACCTCCGCAGAGACTCTCGCCTCTATGCATCCGCGAGATCGTGGACATGATCTCATCAACGGTTTGACAAGCCACGGGGTGCTCAGTGCTTTGCATACGACCAACGAGGTGTAAGGATGAGTCTTGCTCGATGGAGCAGTGGCTTAACGTCTGTTCGAACTGTAACTGCTTACCTTTGTAGATAACTCGCTGTTCGGTTACGGGAATCTGAGTCTTTAGCTGGATTCTGTAGTGAAGATGCTCAACGGTGTCGTTTCTATCCGCGTGGATCACGATTGTTTTACCACTGACATCATCCTCACGAAGAGCTGTAACCGAGTCGACTCGGAGCGAGTCCACGACTCGGGGATAGAAGATGAAGATGAAGATGAAGAACACTCACCGGGAGTGTAGAGAGACCGATCCTGAGTGTAATTCGTCAACGGTTTAAGCGACGGCGGGGAGATGTGATCGCGTCGACCTCGTGGCGCTTCATCTTGTGGAGGAGATCGACGCCGTAATCGGGGGAGTAAATCGTCGAGTTTCCGTTTTGTGGTTGTCGGAGGAGAAAGGTGATAGGTGGGAGATTGGTGGAAATCCGCGGCTGTTAGAGTCATCTGAGAGATGAGAATCGCCGCCGATGAGAAAGATTAGCCAGGGATTAACTGTTTGGACGGAGATGATAAGTATGTGTATGGGTGGTATGTAAAGGCGAGAAGGGGGAGACGAAGAAGAAGGAAGAAGACGAGAAATGGGAGCGTTAACAGAGCAGTCAATTAATTTTCTTTTAGACGCCATCGTTAGGACAGTCGCCTACAAAAAGATATTTTATGTCTTTTTTTAATTAATGAATGTATTTTAGTTTGACCAAACGAAAAACATGTAATTTGGAAGACGGTATTAAGAACAAAATCTTGTGTTAATTGGGTTAAAAACCGATTCGGTTGGTTAAGAGTAACACCAAAAAGAGTCAATTTTTTAATATAATATTAAATTTTACGTACTGTTGCCAAAAGTATACAAAATCTTCATTAATTTTTAAAAAATCACACTTATTGCAATAGTATTGAATTTGGCTAATTAAAGTTATATAATGACCGTTTGATAGTTGTTTACTGTTAACTAAAAATAAAAATGTTTTTCAGAAAAAGAATAAAAACTAAAAAAAATACAACGTTGGTATCCAAAATTTAAAATCCCCAAATTGATTTGTATTATGTTTTCTTCCTTTTTGACCAAAATTCAAAATTGGTTAACTTTGTTCTTTTCGAATTGACTGTAATAGAATCCTAATATGGTACCAAAGAAAAAAAATGTTTAATGTGGAGGCAGACAACATATACATGTTTTGAAGATGATCAGATAAAATGAATGTGATGAAATAGGAATGAAATTGAAGGCGATGAAGGTTATGAGAATGACATGAACTGTGTCAGTGAAGAAGGTTATGAAGAGAACAATTTCAACAAAGAAGGTTGTGAAGTAAATTGTGTTGACGAAGGAAGGACGTGAAGGGTGTCGAAGAAGAATGATATGGAGTACATGTTGAAGAAAAATGTTTTGAAGTTTTAGCAATCCATTTTGTAGATGTTGCAAGCAATGGAGGAGAAAGATGAAATGGAGACAACGAATGTTGGAAGGAGGATATGCATTGTCAAGTTTATGCAAACTTTCTTGCTTTATCTTATAAATGTATTAATCATCTAATTCCTCTATTTAACACATAGGTCTATGCTCATACAAATGAAAACAAAATCAAGTTCTTATAAATGAAAATAAATCCAAACTTAATAGAAAATGACATCAATAAATTTTACAAATGAAACAAGCTATACTATTAAAACTGAGAACATTTGTAGAATAACCCTTGATTCATCTTAAATATTACAAGTTTTGCCACTAGCTTTTTCTTTTAAGAAAAATAAATTAGAATCTGATCCGCGCACCCGCGCGAATGTTTGTTTTTACTTTTTGTAAATAAATATTTATTTGTATAAGTGATAATATATATTGTAAATATTATCTGTTTAAATAATTGTTTAATATGACATTTCTAAACATAGTACTTTTATAGTTTGATTAAGAGTTTAACTTATTATTATAACAAAATACAAATAATCATAAATCATATAAATATGAATTCTCATTTAATATATATTTAGATTAAATATATATATATATATATATATATTCAGATTAAATTAATATATATATATATATTTAATTATCATTTAAAGTAAAATATATATCATATATAAAATACCATAAGAAATAATGACTAAAATAGACCTAAAAAAGTTTTTGTCATCAAAATAGCACTCAAGGAGAAAAATGATTAAAATAGACTTTATTAAAGGGTGTAAATATACATTTATACCCTTAGGTTAACTAATCTAGACTTAGAGTTTATAGTTATGAGGTGGGGTTATGGAGGTGAGGTTATGGAGGTGAGGTTTAAAATCTAAAAAAAAAAATATAAAAATGTTTATTTTGCTCATTTTTACTCTTAAAAAGTCTATTTTTGTGATAAAAACTTCAAAATGATCTATTTGAGAGATTTGTCCAATACATAAACATGTTAATTTCAAAATTGAATTGAATAGAAAGTCTCAATTAATAAATATTCATATTAATAAAATAATATTTTTGTTACAACAAATATAAAAATGTTAATAAAATCATATGAGTACAAAAGCTCAATTAATAAATATTTATATTAAAATATATTATATATCTATGTCAATGTCATTTAATTTTAATTATATACTATATAAATAAATAAATAATTATTTTTATTTTTTTGGCAACAAAATTTATTGTAAATAAAAAGAGGAATTTTTTTTTGTTTATGTGATACTCCAATTTAATTATATATGTAATAGTTACTCGCTTCGTAGTTATTCAATATATTTATTATTGCATAATACATAAATGAACATAAAATAAATAATAATTAGTATAAATAATGAATGTTGTATAATTAATGTTCATTCCGCGCAAACTCAAATGTTATTTGATCAAATCATTTTTAAAATACAATTCTTCATATATCGAAGTGAGATAATTAATTATAATATTCGGATAATATCATTGAATCTTAATGTAGATTAAATAATGTAGATTAAATAGATTTAAAAATTAAACAAAATATCAACAAACATATCGTACTTATCAACCTTATATTAACGGTCCTATACGTTTAGGGATTTATGATATGATTGTTGAACGATCAAAAATAATATTATAATTATTAGTATATAAATTTCACTCCGCGCGCGGTAATCACCTAGTATAATAATAAATATGAAACATAACTAATGGAAGAAAATTAATAGAAAAAAATTATCTCCTTTATTTTATCGATTATATTTTTTTCAAAGTTTATTTTTGAAGATTGATAAAATAAATATCATTCTGTTCTATTTCATTAAATGATAAAAAATGTAGCATTTATATGAATAAATCATACTAAGTAATTTTATCCCATAAAATGACAATCTAGTTACAATACTAAACTATCTCAAATCTTAACCAAATAAACCAAAGCACTCCAATTTTGTAACACATGCTAAATCAACACCGTACCAAAATAAACCGGATATAGATTTGGAGATCTTATAGAGAGCACAGTTATAACAAAAACAAAAAGCAAAACAGAAGCAGAATCTACCAGCTGAAACAGAAGACTTCAAGTGTTTAGATTTGGTTCATGTTGAAGTTTCTACAGAGTTTATCTGGTTTCAACGTTTTGTTTTCTGAAACCATATCGTGTTTGTCTCTACTTCACGAGTTTTCTCAATACAGACTCTGCACGCTGCTCGAATCGTGGTAGAGCCCAATCGTGCTGAATTATGTCGAGACCATCTTTCTCTGCACCCAAGCTCTGATCAAAGTTGCAATGCAATGATACTGAGTTAGGTATGGCCAAAGATCGAAAAACAAAATAGAGTAACAGTTGAACAACACTTTGAGAATGAATGATCACAAGGAAAGGTTAATATGAATACCTTTGATGCATCAAATCCAAACCCACCCATTTGCATCATGCGTTGTGTGTCATCAATGGCTGGATAAGAAACAAAATGTATACCATAACTACCAAGCTTACAAGATTTTATATTTTGAAGATTAGTATGAGGAAATATTAACCATTTTCATCTCCTAGAATGAGACTGAACAAGCCTCTTAATCCAAACAAGTTTAAAAAGTACCTGAAAAGTGAAAGAATAGCTCATGAAACAAGAGAAGTGGCAACAACTAGAAGCAAACATGATTAGCATATCGAAAAATCTAGCCCAAGATAACAATGAGTCCTTTATGTAACCTGCGTACTTACCACGAACGACTGCTCACATAGCTAACATCTACAGTGCTCAAGTCGATGCCGTTCTGTAACATTGACCTGAACCTCTGGGTCAGTGGGAATGGTATTTTGGCTGTAATACAAACGAAGAAGACTCAGATGCAATATGAAATTGTAAGTAAGTTGCATAGACTAGAGCATCGATGAGAGTAATGAACTGATGAAAACATCAAATTTCTATAGGAAAGAAGACCTGCAACAAATCCAGAGAAGAAGAAGTTGACCCATGCAAAAGTGAGCGTCTGGGGAATAATCATGGAAAGGTTTTTCTTCATCATATCCATGGCCATGTTAGGATCAGAAAACATCTGCGCTTGAGGGTTTGTGCCTTGTCCCTTGGGAACATGTAGCAAACCATTCTCCTGCACAAATACACATATTTTCTCAGCATTGCACATGCATCTGCAACTGTACATCAAATCAACCCCCATAGATCACTCTTATTTCCCTTCGAGCAAAGCAAAGAGATAGCTAAAGAGTGAAAATACGCAACTAAAACCCTTCCTCGTCCCAAGTTTCGTGCAGCTAATAATCAACTACAACCGATCTTGATAATACATAAAGGTAACAGATTTACTACACAAATGACAGTACTTTATTCATTGGCGAAACAGAACTCAGATTTTTATTGTGACAAACAAAGATCTACAAAGAACACTAAGTAAGTATCCACACCAACATTAAGCTCTAAAGAATCACACAAAGTTCAGGAAAGATACAAACTTAGCATACACACAAAGGTAACAGATTTCTACACAAAGGATAACACTTTATTCATTGGCATCTCTTCGATGAGCGAGCAAAATAGAACTCAGCTATATTGTGACAAACAATGGTCTTCAAAAAAACACTAATAACGTATCTACAACAAAATCAAAAAGGTAACAGATTTCTACAAAAAGGATACCACTTTATCAATTGGCATCTCTTTCATAAGAGAACAAAACAGAGCTCAGAAAGATTGTGACAAAACAAAGACCTTCAAAAAACACTATGTACGTATATCCACAACAAGATCAAAATCTGCAACAGATTTGTACACAAATAATAACACTTTATCCATTGGCATCTCTTCAGAGTGAGCGTGCAAAACAAAACTCAACTAGATTGTGACAAAACAAAGACCTTCAAAGAACACTATGTACGTACCCACAACAACACGAAGCTCTAAAGAATCACACAACTTACAAAAGATGAGGAAAGATAGGAACTTTGAAGCATACCTCGTTGCTAAAGTAGAGTCTACGAGTACGGAATGATCTCAACGGGATGAAATTGGCGGCGGCTTTTAGATTCCGAGCTCTGATAATAACTTGCCTAGACACAACAAAACAAAATCGAATCAGCAAACAAAACACAGAGAAGATCATCATCGTCCAGAGAGAACCGACCCTTCTTTGACCATCTTAGCATCGGGAGATGGAGAAGAACGCATGAGCTTGGAGACGAAGTATCGGAGGATACCGATGAGAACCATCACAACGGAGAGAGGGATCAAAACCCAATCTCTAATCGCCGTATCGAGAACCAGATCCTCCGCCATTGTAAATTATCTCGTCTTCTCCTCTTCTAAACCCTAGTTATCGTCACTCGTCCTCTCCTACTTGTTCGATCTTTTCTCTTGTTCGATCTGGTGAAGCAAACACGATCTGAGGACTCTTGAGATTATTGTTTAGTGGGAATATTTTTTGGTTTAGAGGTGTTATCCGGTTTAGATTCGGTTTTTCTAATGTTCGGTTTTAGTTTTAGTTTCGGTTTAGTTTGGTAGTTTCAGCTTGAGTTTTGGTTAGTCTATATCTGAACCGAACTCAACCCAAAGAAAATCAAAATTTAGAGCCGATTTAATCTGTACAAAAGTATCGAAACAATATGGATATCGTGTATAGCAGAATTTGACTTGGATCCGAACATAGATCTGACTTTTTGAAGAAACCGAACCCGTAAAAATATGGCTCTGATTGGTGGGTGACATGTAATATTAAGGCCAAATTGAAATTGCAGTATGTATTAGATTTCGATGTAATTTGCAGTAAAAATAATGTGGTAAAAATTGTATATTTATGTGGTAAGTTTTGAAATAAAAATAAGAGTTACCAATTTATTAAACTGCTGACTGGTAACTTTTTGAAGTATAAGTTACAGTACTGATTTTAATAAAATAATTAAATTATAAATTTATAAATAATAAAATATTTATTGATAACAAATAAAAATTAATTAACTCAGTTTAAATAAATATTAATGATAAGTATATTTTATTTTAATACATATAAAAGATAAGAATTTGATTAAAATAAGTTGTAATAACTATTTTAAAGAATATAATTACTAATAATATAACTGATAGGTAATTTTTGTACTTTATAAAATGTAATAAGTATTATTTAAAATAAATAAAAATTATAAATTCAAAAACTAATAACAGTTACTACTAATCTAATAAGAAAATAGATTAGATAAAATTATGACATATTCAAATAATAAGTATTGGAATATACATAAACATATACATGTATAATAACAAAAAGCTCTCATATAAACATATAAATTTCTGTATGTAAATTTTAAATACCAAAAATAAAAACTTAAATTATAAAAGAGTTTTTGAGTAATTAAATGAAAATAAGAAATTTTATAATAAAATTTTCTAGCAAATAAATAGTTGTAAACAATTGTTGAGAGTATTTATTAATTAACCAAAAGTGAATGTTGGACAATTGCCATGTTTCAAAAATTGATAAATAGTAAAAAAAAATTAACGTGGACAACTAACTACCAACTCAAGTTAACTCAAATCTCTAATACATGCCATTTTCTTTGATGTTGATTTACCATTTGATTTGTTGATTTTGCAAAGGAGATAACTCAAAAGTATAACTCAACTTTACCATATTATAATGCAAACACAAACTCAAAAATTTATAACTACATCATGATTGGTAACATTTTTGATTAATACCCCTAACTCAAACTAAATCAAGTATACATCATGTTACCAATCAAAGCCTATACAAAAGATTCAAAATTATATTTTAAATAAATAAATAAAATAGGGCAAATCTCTCAGATAGTTTTTTTAAAGTTTTTGTCACAAAAGTAAATTAAAAAGATCAAAATAGACCTTTTTATTTTGAAAATTTTAATATTTTTTAGATTAATTAATCCAAAAGGTATATGTATTTATTTTTTTGGTATGGTATATTTTTGGTTTTTTGGTTGTACACCCTAATAGATTTATATATTTCTACTAATTTATTCTTTGACTTTTGAAACTTTTGGTAAGTAACTATGCAAAAGACATTAAATTAAAATTGATTCAATTCTTAGAATTCGTTATGTTGTATTTGATTGAACCTAACAATGTTATCTTCCAAAAACTCATGTGAATGTTCACTTTACTTTTTATATATATTTTATCACATGACATATTAAAGATTTAAGTTACTCTCAAAATGAATAGTTCATCATTAAAAGCTAAAAAAGGAGAAAACAATTCTTAATCAAGAATTCTGAAATCAAATTGATCTACCACTTTTTATTATAAATAGTCAATTTATCGCAAGAATTGTTAAATTTTTCTTTGATTATATTGAAGTTAATATTCTACAAGATTTATATAGTATAAGTTTGGAGACTTTATGCATATACCAAAGAGTTATATAATGGTTGTTCTTACTTTGAAAGACTACAAATCTTGGTGATTAAAGAGTAATTATTATGAAGGTTTTATTTTTCATTTGTTCCAGATTATCATAATTCGGTTTGGATCAACTTGACAAAATAATATAAGGTTCGAGGGATAATTTAAGCCGGTGAGTGAATTTATAAAAAAGACTGATATTATTGCAATTTTTAGAATTTGGTCATGGTGTATTTGTTGGAACTTGACATTGTCCACTTCCAGAGTAAAAATTCAAACATCTGTTTAGAATATTAGGTTTTATTATTTTTTAAAAGAAGAAAAATACAATTCTTAATCATGAAGTCCGAAAGCGAGTTGATCTAGCACATTTTATTTGGAGTAGTCAACTTATTGCAAGAATCTTTAATTTTTCTTTGATTGTCTTGAAGATGATAATGCATAAGCTGTATATCTTATACGCTTGAAAACTTTATGTGTATACGAAAGAGCTATATAATGGTTGTTCTTATATTGTAAGGACTGTGATCAAAGAACAGTTGTTGTGACTGTGCTAATTTTGTTTGTTTTAGATTATCAGAATTTGGTTTGGATCTCAATGGAATACAAGATTGGAGGAACAATTTAAAACTGGTGAGTAAATATGTAAAAGAGATTGAAATGACATTGTTGTAATTCTTAGAATCTTGTCATGGTGTAGTTGATGGAATATGAGAAAATTTATTTCTTCCAATGAAAATCAAACATAACTCTATTGAATGTTCACTTTTCTTTTTGTGTCTCTCTTTATTATATGACATAAAAGATTGAAATTGCTGTGAAAATGGATAGTTCATCTTTAAAACTCGAAGAGAAAGGGGATAAAATTATTAATCATGAATTCTAATAACAAGTTGATCTAACATCTTATATTTGAAATGATCAACTTATCGCTAGAACTTTATATTTTCATTGATCGTGTTGAAGAATTAATTCACAAAATTTATATTTTATAGGTTTCGAAAACTGTGTATACAAGAGAGTTACATAATAGTTATTTTACATTGAAAGGATTGCAAATATTTGTGATCAAATGACAATTGTTATGAATGTTCTAATTTTCAGTTGTTCAGGATTATCAGAATTTGATTTGGATATACTTGATAATAGAATACAAGAGTGAAGAACAATTTAAGGATGGTGAGTGAATATGAAAAATAGATTGAAATGAAATTGTTGTAATTAGGTCATTGTGTATTGTTGGAACATAACAATGTTAACTTCCAGAAATAAAATTCTAAGGCAATTTTTCCAAATGTTCACTTTTTTATTTTTTAAAACTATTTTCCACATGACATGAAGATTGAAACTGCTTTTATAATTGATAGTTCGTCATTAAATATTCAAAAAGAAGGGGATACAGTTCTTAATCATGAATTCCGAAAAAAGTCTATCTAGTAGCTTTTATTCGAAATAGTTAACTTATCACTAGAATTTTTAATTTTTATTTGATTGTGTTGAAAATAATAATCCACAATATTTATATTTTATAGGTTAGGAAACTTTATGTATATACCCAAGAGTTACATAATCGTTGTTCTTAGATTAAAGTACTGCAAATCTTGGTGATCAAAGAGAAATTCTTATGAATGTTCTATTTTTTTATTTGAATTTTAGAATTCAGTTTGGATCTACTTGAAAATGGAATTAAAGGTTATAGGAATAATTTAACGCTGGTGAGAGAATAAAAAAGATATTGAATTGATATTGTTGCAATTCTTAGAATATAATCATTGTGTTATGAAACTTAATAGTGTTAAATTCTAAAATACAAATTTAAAAATAACTATATTGAATGTTTCACTTTACTTTACCACATGACAATGAAGATTGAAATTGCTCTAAAATAAGTTGTTTATAATTAAAGTTGGAAAAGAAGGGGAATACAATTCTTAAGCTTATATTTTGAAGAAGAGTTGATCTATCACCTTTTATTCACATAAGTTAACTTATCATTAATTTTTTTTTATTATGATTGTGTTGAAGATGATAATCCACAAACTTTATATCTTATAGGTATGGAAATTCATGTGTATATAATAGAGTTACATAATGGTTATTCTTATCGAAAGGACTGCAAATCTTGGTGATCAAAGAGCAATTGTTATCAATGTTCAAATTTTGTTTGTTCTGGATTATCAGAATTTGGTTTTGATCTACTTGACAATGAAATACAAGGTTGGATGAAAAATTTAAAAGATATGAGTAAATGTCCGAAAGAAATTGAATGATATTGTTTTAGTTCATAAAATTTGATCATTGTGTATTGATGGAAGCTAACAAGGTTCACTTTCAAAATGCAAATTCAAACTTAACCCTTTTGAATGTTTACTTTCTTTTTGTATATGCATTCTATTATTATTTAAAACTTATGTCAGTGGAATAAAATGTGTATTTGTCTACAAAAAGTATGTTTATTATTGGTATAACTGATGAAACCAAGTAAAAACTGAAGTGTTGTATTTGAGAACAAAATATTCATTTTAATCTTTTCTAAGGATCTCAACAAGAAAATGAGTCAAAGTCATCAATACACAATATTTAAGTTCTTTTAAATCGCAAAGAGTCTTCAAAATGTTATCATTATTAAAATATAAAGGGGGGGATTGAATAAAGAATTTTAGGAAATTTTGGTATTTTATTAAAATCTCATGTTATTCAATTAACAATTTTAAAAACTCTTTTAAAATCAAGTGTTATTCAATATGTGATTTGTGCAAAGACACTAAAATCCACTGACAATCCCATATTATTCAATTAACAATTTGTCAAAGATATATTAAATCCACTATTATCCAATAGAAAACAATATTTAGTAAAACAAATTGTGATGTAGATTTTAGGAGACTTCACATACATTTTTATTTTAAAATATTTCTTGTAAAATAACATCTCCATAGATGCTAGTTGAAGATAAATGAAAATAAATAAATTAACTAGAGACGAGACTTTGGTCGTAGCATGTACTCTTTATTTGCAAGTCCTCCTCACCCAGCCACAACTCTCTTCTTTGTATCATCCCACTCCCTCATCACCAAGCCACCACTCTCTTCTCCACATCCCCACCTCCTCCTCTCTCCTCTTCACTAAGCCACTAATCCTATCTCTTCCGTTCAATGTGCCACCGACGAGCTAGTATCCGAGGATTTTAGTTTTTCTTATCTATAGCTTGCTAATGCTTAATCCCTCGTCCACCTCTATGAATGCTAGTCGTCAGCGTGGTTCCATCCTCTCACGGAGTCAATGTAGCGTCGTCGTGGGTTGTGGCTTCTTCTTCACTCATGATGTCTCCGTCCTCCACAACTTCACGCTCAACTATGCAATTAAGAGGATCAATCTGGGAGTCAAACATTCACTAATTACTTGAAGGAATCGATCTCTCATGGTTGATATATGTCATGAATCAAACTTTCGTAATATATGATGCTAAAGAGAAGCTATATTTCTTCTCTTTTGACATCCACAGTGACCTCACCTTGCAAGGTTTGTTCCTCTTTTTTCTCCAATCATCATCATCATCAAATAAAACATAATTATGGATTATTTTTTGACAAAACCATTAGTTTGGACTTTATGCATGATGAACTGTTTTCACAAAATATAGTTATGGGCTTTATTTATTAGGGTTATGTTGCTAGATATTAGTATATATATGTGATCAAATTCACGTTGTTATCTCATATTCTAAACGGAGAGGCTTCCAAATTGTTATTAAACTTCAAAGATCATCTTCCACGTTAGTCTCAATACTCTGTTACGTGTTCATGAATATTTGATAGTTTTTTCTGCATAATCTTCTTACCATCCATGTTGTAATTTGTGGTTAGTTAGCTTCCATACAATGAGAGATTTCCGAGATGCAAAAGGTAAGGGTTAATATCATTCATAGTTGAGATTTGAAAACAAATTGTTATTACGGTCATTAGTGGATGCAATCAACGATGGTTTCCGTGATGCTAATAGTAAATTCAATAATCTAACGATCGAGACAAGAGTCCTATCAGTTCTACTGGATCTAAGAAAACATATGTCCACTATAAAAATAGGATGAAGATCCTGAAAACAAGGTACCAAAATTTGACATACTTTCTTCGTTGTAATTCTGGCTTTGGGTGGGACTCTGAAACAAACAAGCTCACAGAAGATGATGAAGTATGAAATGTCTATTTAAAGGTATAAATTATCTCTAGAATTTTATGAATATTTTGATGTTGGTTATGTATGATTCTTATTGTAATGTTTTTCTCTTCTTAATTAGGCTAATCCAAATAATACACATTTTCGTGATGATTCCTTTGAACATTTTGAAGAGTTACGATTGATATTTTGACAAAATACTGCAACGGGGCAGAATGCTGTGGAATTAGGTGATGATGTTGATCCATTTAACTCCCAAATTGAAGACAGTGAGAGGGCAAACGATATAAGTTTTGTCTAAATGATGAATAATAGAGAAGAAATACTACACCAACAAGTTAATGAAAACTGAGGTTTTTCTTCATCAGAAAAAAGTACGGGAGATAAACTTCTCCTAAGAACGAAAGCTAGAACTGATTATTCAGACAAAGATTGTGACGAAGTGACAGAAATCAGTAGCCAAATCTTTGGCATGATACTGAAACGATGGGGAACAAGAAGCTGAAGAGAAAGAACATGAGGACAAAGCTAACAATGTTTGGGATGCTATCAAAGAAATTCTTGATATGGGTGATGATTTTACGGTATGAAGCTATGACACTTGTTCACAATTTAGGCATGAAATCTAGATTCGTGAAGATGTCTGTAGCTGATCGTTGTGGATGGATAAAATAAAATCTTCGTCAACAAAGTTGAAGGCATTAACATGGGTTGAAGTGCTACGAATAGTTTTCGTTTGTGGAACTTTTTTAGTTTTTTTAATTTTCAGTTTTTATTATTACTTTTAGCAATTTGCTATGGTTCTTTCATCGGTTTAGTAACGATTCAATGTTTTATTTTTTATTTATTTAGTTTAATATTATTCAATAATTTTTTTTGCTCCTACAAATATGCTTTTTCTTGAAGAAATGTATAGCTATACATTACAAGGATTACTTACACCAACAAAGATTATGTTTTAATTTGGCGGTTAAATTTTGTGGGTGAGGTGGTTGTTACGTTTACATTTATTAATTATTTTTACTTAGCAGTTTCTTCTCTATCTTGTTAGTCAAGGGATTAGAAGTTTGGATTTTGTTATGCTTGATTTGTTCCAATATCTTTACGTTGTTATTTACCTTATATAACCGAAGGATCTAGCAAATAAATAACAAGAAAAGTGGCGGTTAAATTTGGCGGGTGGAGTGAGGGTTACATGTACCTTTATTGATTTATTTGTCCTCGAGTAAGGAGAGTTCCCTTTGCCATTTTGCTTTCTGGTAAGTTTATTGAATGAATTCTATATCATATTTTCTTAATTACAATTATATAATTTCATATGATTTCTTGTGTAGGGATATACAATGAATCACGTTGTGTATGCAAGTGAAGAGGACAAGCTAGAAAAAAAAAGAGGATGGCAAAACAGATGTTGATATTATGATCCTGGTTGTGTTGATCATCGCAAAAATCCGGTATTTAACTTCACAAATTTTGCAAATACAACATCAAATTAGAAGATCTACTACAATACTTAGACATGAATACATACAAAATGCATTGGTTGAAGATCCTAATAATTTTTTGATATTTATATCGTATGTATCCAGATGTATTTTTGAAACTATGTTCTATTATTAAAGAACATATGTGATTAAAAGATACGAGATATGTTTTAGTCGAGGAAATGTTGGTCACGTTTATGTTTATCGTTGGTCAAAATTCAAGATGTTTTCAAGCTCAAGATAGATTCAAGAAGTCGCGTTTCTCAATAAGTACGAGCTTTAATACAATTCTGAAGGTTTTAAATGCACTTGCTTCAAGCTATATGGCTAAACATGGAACTACGGTGCTTCCAAAATTAAGAGACAACACACGGTTGTATCCTTATTTGAAGGTAAAAAGTTTTTTTTTTAAATGTATTAATTAGGTATAACTAAATATTAATATTGACTTCATATTTTCTTAGGACTACATTGGAACTATTGATGGTACACACATTCTTGCGATGATAATTGGAAAAAATTCGTCTAGTTATCGTAACAGAAAAGGAAAATTATCACAATTTTTTTGGCAACATGTAATTTTGATCTAGAATTCATATATGTTCTTAGTGGATGGGAAGGCTCGGCTCATGATGCAAAAGTATTACAAAATGTTTTAACAAGAAGTAGTAACCGATTAAAAGTTCCAGAAGGTACATATTTTCCTTACGATAAAAATTATTTTGCTAATTTATGTGTTTCTCATAATTGTATTTGTATACATTCTAACATTTTAGGAAATTTTTATTTGGTTGATTGTGTATATGCTAATCGTCGTAATTTTCTATCTCCATATCGAAGTACCCGTTATCATCTTTAAGAGTTTAGGGGACAAGGAAAAGATCCTGCAAATCAAAATGAAATGTTCAACAATCATCGTTCATGCTTGAGAAATGTAATAGAGATAATTATTGGCTTATTTAAATCCAGATTTCTCATCTTCAAATGTGCACCACCATTTCCGTATAAGACGCAAGCAGAGTTAGTACTTGCATGTGTTGTTTTACACAACTATCTTCATAACGAATGTCGTTCAGATATGTTTCTTCTTGAGAAAGCAGCTGTCGAAGAAACTTGTGGTAGAAGGTGAAGAGGAAAACAATTCTGATGAAAATTTTCATGGTATTTAAGAACAACAAAGAGTGAATGCTAATACTTGGAGAACAAGTATTGCAACAACTATGTCGGCAGATGCTACACATATGTAATCTTGATTGCATTAACGTTTTTTATTTCTTTTCTCTTATTTCTAGAATATTTGTAATGACAATTCTTTAGTTTTCTCACAAAAAATAATAGCTAGCAAAGGGAAAGTCATGTTTTTCTTCACCGGTTTGGCACTAGGCTCGTAGTCATTAGTCTTTTTTTGGATTGCATAAAGTTATAGATAGAAACTTTTCTTTGAGTGTTTTTTCCATTGAGATAACTAAACTTTTTCACCATGTTCCATTTAACAAGTGTATACTTCATAGTGATGGCAACACCAATTTTTAGTGGGAAAAAGGAAATTATTGCAGACAGGTCTATAGATTCGTATTCCATAAAATGACATGATACCTCTAGTGATTAACTTATATTGCTGGATCTAGTTAGTGCCTTCCACTTGGTGAAACATGTGCATGTTGTATATATGCTTCTATATTCCTCAGTAACTAAACTCATTCAATTTCTTATGTATGATGAATATCTAGAAACGGTAATCTCTCAAGAACCTAAAGGGAATAGTAGTACCAACCAAGACGATGGAATTGTGCTATTGCAGTAAATAAAGAAAATAATTAAATCAGTTGTTCGGGAAAAGAAGAAGCTTGGAAAGCAAAGAAGAAGCGCTCTTTGCATGAAAGCAGAGACGCAAGCTATTTGAAGATTTTTAGAAAAAAATTTCATTTCAAATCACATAAACAATTCTAAAATATCTTACTAAATCATCAATAAGTTCTACTTTTATTTTTAAAGTTTTACTGAAATCACCTAAATAACTTCAAAATTCACCTAAATTCCATCAAAATTAAAATACTCTAAAATCTCCTAAAATCATTAATTCAATACACCCCCTAAGTGTTTGTTGATAAATAGTCATTATTGATATTCACCCTTAAAGATTATAAGCTGTAATTGATATTACAAGTTCATAATGTATTCAATTACGTATTTGGGAGGAACAAATGAATCAAGATTTTGTTTTCAATTTATAGAATGTTATAGCCAAACATGGTTCCTTCGAAGCATTTAATTTATTTGAAAATATTAACTATATATATGATACATATAATGAAGAAGGAAAAAGAATATATGTGTAATTTGCTAAGAAAAATATGTTACCGGAAAGTTATCATGTAATCATATTTGTACCATCTTGTAGATGTAGAATCCATCATACTCCATATGTGGTTTCATCATGTTTCCATGAACCATCTATTCGGCAGGTGAAGGTTGGGATCTCTATATGGCTCATAGGTGAGGGTGCTGGTACATTTTCCTCTGGATCTTCTTCAAGATTGGCAAGAAACCACGCATTGCATTCACGTAAAGCTAGATCTTTTGTATCCATGAGCGAAAAAATCGTCCATTAAATAGTTTTTTCATTTCGTGCTTTCCAGATATACCATATGAGCCAAGGGAAAGCCCGGGTTGCTTCCTCCAGATTTTCTCAACTATGGTTCCTTGAAAGTAGGTAGTTCATATTAGTATAGAAATTTTGTGAAGGAAAGACTCTCGGGATCGAAGGGATCGACGATAAAGCCCAACATTGTAATGCGGGAGGACATGTAAAGAATATATGGTTAATTGTTTCCTCAGAATGCCCACACCTAGGACAGCTCGATTCATTTTCTATATGCCTCTTGAGTTTTTAATTAGTTCAAGATTTCATATTAACTTAACTAAACTAATAATAAGAAATATCTCATGTTATATTGACATATTTATATATTAGTTGTAACTTAAACTCATAAAACAAATATACATTTTTAGTACTATTGGTAAAGAATTATAATATTTTTATGATACAATAACTTTCTTGAAAGCAAAATTAGTCAATAAGTTATAAACAGTGTCATATTTAATTTTATAAAATGATTTCCACGCGATATTGTGCAATCTAGTTAGATAAATAGTTCAGATAAAAGTATTTTAACAAATCTCAAAAAAACACATTTGTAAAGAAAAGATTCAAAGTAGTTAGGTGAATGTAATTCAAACATAAGAATATCCGAACTAAATACAGTCTAAAATTTAAAAATATTTGAATAAACTGATACCTGTGTATTTATCTTAGGAGGTGTTAGTGGGAACTAAATTTATAATGATTGTTATAATTTTAAAAATTTATAGTTATTGGCTAATAAATTTTAACATTTTTATAAAATCAAGTGTTATTGATTTGAAGATTCTTTAGTAACATATAGAATCCATTATTACTCAAAAAAATTGAATTTTGAAAGTTCTTAATCAAAATCTAATGTTATTGGAACTTGAATTATTAACATTTTAGTTCATAAAACAAGACTTTCAAAATATTTCATATATACTCAAAATTTTTAAAATTTTAATAATAAAGTAGTTTTATAAACTTTTTAAATATATAAAAAAACTCATCAAAACTTTTTATAAATTTAACAACTTTCTTGATTTTAAAACCAATTAACTCTACGTAAGTTCATCTCCCGCTAACTTCCCTTACTCTACGTTTGGATATGACCTGGTTAATCCAAATCAACGTAGCCTACTTTACCCAATTGGGCTGGGCTTTTTTATATATATAGATTTTTCCTCTCTATTTCCTAAACCTACTGACCCAGCGAGAGGCACCACTAAGTCTCCCTTTATAAAACCCTAATCCATCGTCTCTTCATTACAAAACTAAAACCCTAGTTGCTTCTTCCTCTCATCTCTTCTCTTAGAACTCTGCGGCGAAAAGATGACGGTGGAAGGAGTTAACCCTAAGGCGTACCCGTTGGCTGATTCCCAGCTAGCGATAACAATCCTCGATCTTGTTCAACAAGCTACGAACTACAAACAGCTCAAGAAAGGAGCTAATGAAGCTACCAAGACTCTGAACCGTGGTATCTCTGAGTTCGTTGTTATGGCTGCTGATGCTGAGCCTCTTGAGATTCTTCTTCATCTTCCTCTACTCGCCGAAGACAAGGTATCGGTTTCTTCTTATCCTTTGTTTTCCCTTACGAATCTTGAAGGAAGTGTATGCATCTGTGTGTATGATTGGTTAGCTTCTTTAGACATGAGTTGTAATGAAGTAAAGATTTTGACTGATTGATTGTTCTGTAGATTTTAGTTCTTGAATATATGTGTTATTTTAGGTAAACACACACTTAAGTGATGTGTTTAGTTAGTGCTGTTGAATCTTGTATGTATTGTTTTCTTGCAGAACAGTAGTTTGTATGTATTGATTCATGAATATTAAACTGACATGAAACCAAAGACTGTGATTCACACTTGAAGCATATTGTTCTTGTTGTTTTTGTCTAGTTGAAACAGGTTGCATATGCCTATCTTTTTTAGTTTTTTTTTATCAGTAATCTTTTGTACAAGCAACATTCTGATCTGTATCTAAACAGTTGTTCTGTCTCAATCTTTGAATGGTTGCAGAATGTGCCATATGTGTTTGTGCCATCCAAACAAGCCCTTGGAAGAGCATGTGGTGTGACAAGACCCGTGATTGCTTGTTCGGTTACATCAAACGAGGCTAGCCAGTTGAAATCTCAGATTCAGCAGCTAAAGGATGCTATTGAGAAGCTCCTCATCTAAGAATCATTATGATGAATGATGGGTCTTTCTCCATTTATGGACAAGGCTTTGACTGAAGTGAGTTTGTTTGTGCGAGTTTTTAGCTTATGATGACACAAAACCGTATCTGTTTTTGAAGTTTGTAATGCTTTTTATTTCATGTTTGTGTTGGTGCAAATGTAGTTTTGAACCAGAACAGCTATTTATAAATCCGAGTTTTCTTATATTTGGTTTATTGGTTTGGTGATTTTGGTTTCTCTTGAACACAATGGGAAATATATAGAGAGTTTTAGTAAAGATGTTATCTTTTAACAATTATTAAATATGTAAACAGATGTGTTAATTGTTAGCAAAAACATATACCACAGGTGTTAGTTGTTAACGAATATTGTAGATATAACAATTCATGTAATAGAGGTGTTAGTTGTTAACGAATATTGTAGAGGATAGATAATAAAATTGTGTAATCTATAGGAAAAATAGAATGTTAATAAGATAATTTAATTTGATGAAGATCATAATTATAGAAAGTATAGAGGAAAGAAAGAAAGAAGAAAACATGAAAAGAACAAGATAAAAAAGTGAGAAGAGTTGTTCAGAATAAACAAAAGGAGAGGAGATGAGAGAAAAAATAAAAAAGCAAATTAAAATAAGGAGAAGAGAGTGTGTCAGTAATCAGAAACTATGATACCAGTGCTAGAAAGTGGGATTATGGGCAAAATCGTAAACGAGAAAATTAAGTCAAATTTGTTGTATGCTAAGTGTTTTTATGTTGCGTAAACTCGTGTGCTTATTGTATTAAGTAAAGGGGTTGTCGAGTTCTCTTTATATACATAAAGATAACCGACATTAGCCCATAAAGATAAGTACAAAGTAAATTCATCCTTATCTAGGATTACATAAGATAAACCTAAACCAAATGGGTTTAGGTTAATACAAAACCAACTAGTAATAGGTTTAGTAAACTATGTCGCCATAGGTTTACTTGTCCGGTCCGGTTCGACCCATCTGGTCGGTACGTCTGGTTAGGGCAATCCACCTTTACATATAACACTCCCCCTTGGATGCCATAACAATAATAGAGCTCATAGTATGCTATCACGTTGCCTCATTAAAACCTCTCCAGGAAAACCAAAAACCCATTTTGGGAAAAATGGAAACCTAAGACAGGAAAAAGAGTACAACACATACTACTCCCCCTGATTTGGACATCAGTCAAGAAGGTCTTGAAGCCTCCTCATGCCGATCTGGTTGATGAGCTTCTTGAGTGTAGATGTCGGAAGTGCCTTGGTAAATAGATCAGCTGAGTTGTCGCATGATCTCACTTGTACCACTTTTAGTTCTCCGGTCTTCTGAAGTTCATGAGTGAAGAAGAACTTAGGTAGAATATGCTTGGTTCGGTCGCCCTTGATGTATCCGTCCTTCAATTGTGCAATGCAAGCCGCATTGTCCTCGTATAGGACGTTTGGTTCGTCCATGTCGACCATCATGCCAATATCTCTCCGTATATGACTTGTCATTGATCTAAGCCATACTAACTCCCGACTAGCCTCGTGAATGGCAAGTAACTCCGCATGGTTTGATGATGTTGCAGCCATAGTTTGCTTCATAGAACGCCATGATATTGTTGTTCCTCCATGAGTGAAAACATAACCTGTTTGGGATCTAGCACAATGTGGATCTGATAGATAACCTGCATCAGCAAAACCAACTAGATTTTCTTTGTTATGGTTAGTATAATATAAACCAAGATCCTTAGTTCCTTGTAAGTAACGAAGGATATGTTTGACCCCATTCCAGTGCCTCATAGTCGGACAAGAGCTGAACCTAGACAGTAGATTCACGGCAAAGCAGATGTCTGGTCTAGTGTGGCTAGACAGATACATCAAAGCTCCAATAGCACTGAGGTAAGACATTTCCGGACCAAGGGGTTCTTCATTTTCTTTCTTTGGTCCGAATGGATCAGTATCAGGACAAAGTGATCTCACGACCATTGGGCTGGTCAATGGATGAGCCTGATCCATATTGAATCTCTTGAGTACCTTTTCTGTATATGCCTTTTGATGTACAAGGATTCCATCTTTGATATACTCAAGTTGTAAACCCAAACAGAACTTAGTTTTACCTAAGTCTTTCAACTCAAATTCTTTCTTGAGGTATTCAACTGTCTGGTCGATTTCTCCAGAGGTTCCAATAATATTCAGGTCGTCCACATAGACTGCTATGATTACACAGCCATGGTTATCGAATTTCTTTATGAAGATACATGGGCTGATTGGATCATTCTTATAGCCCTCTTTTACTAAGTATTCACTTAGTCTATTGTACCACATTCGACCTGATTATTTTAATCCGTACAAGGATTTGTTCAACTTAATACAATGTTGATCTCGAGATCCATTTCTATCTTTGAGCTCAATACCCTTTGGAACTTTCATGTAAATTTCATTATCCAGTGGACCATAAAGGTATGCAGTTACTACATCCATCAGTCGCAGATCTAAATTCTCTTTAATGGCTAGACTGATCAAGTATCTGAATGTAGTTGCATCCACCACAGGGGAATAAGTTTCCTCATAATCGATTCCAGGTCTTTGTGAGAATCCTTGTGCTACAAGCCTTGTCTTATATCTCACTACTTCTCCTTTCTCATTTCTCTTCCTTACAAAGACCCATTTGTATCCCACTGGTTTAACATCATATGGTGTGACCACAATTGGTCCAAACACATTTCTTTTCTTTAACGAATTTAACTTCACATTAATGGCTTCTTTCCATTGGATCCAATCTGAACGTTGAGTGCACTCTAAGATTGATGTGGGTTCTTGATCCTTGTCCAAGAGTTCAAGTGCTACTTTATAAGCAAATATATCATCGACGTCGATATGCTTTCTATTCCATTGTGTCCCAGATAATATATAGTTTATAGAGATCTCATTATTGTCAGGATCATCTGAATTAGGTGAATCGGCGTCCCAATACACTTTTGGTACAGACGGATCGACCATAGAATTTGGATCGATCATGATCGGGTCTGGTACGTGCCTGGTACGATTGGGTACGTCCGGGGTACGTCCAGGATCGTCTGTGGTGCAGCCTGGTACGACTGTGGTATGACCAGAATTGGTCATGACCGTGGTACGACCTGGAACGGCTGCTGTACGTCCTGGATCAACGGTGGTACGTCCCGAATCAACCTTGGTACGTCCTGAATTGACCGTGGTCCGTATAGAACCATTCTCGACCATATCCGAGTCTGGTAACATGGTTCCAATTTCCTCGGTTTCTTTTATGTCTATTGCACCTTTCTTTGATTTTCGAGGTATCTTATCTTTAGAACCAATGGGTCTACCACGTTTTGGACGTTGGTTAGGTTTAGTAGCAACTTGGTTATGTCCTTCTTGGACTTCTATACTTATAGGTGCATTACAAGCTGGAATGTGTGACTTTGTCACTCTATTTGGGTCAGCAAATGTATCTGGCAATTGATTAGCTAGCTTTTGCATATGAATGATCTTTTGAACTTTTAGATCACAATCTTTTGTTCGAAGATCTTGCCAAGATACTGATGGATTACTCCATTCTATTTCTTTGATCAGCTTGTTGTTATCCCCCCTTAATGTTGGATAGATGGATTCATCAAAATGACAATCCATGTACCTTCCTTAAACAAGTCACCCGTAGTAGGTTCAAGATACTTAATGATCAAGGGAGATTCATATCCAACATATATTCCCAATCTCCTTTGAGGTCCCATTTTGGTTCTCTGTGGTGGAGCAATTGGTACTTGAACGACACAACCAGATGTTTTGAGATGGGAAATGTATGGCACTTGACCCGTGATTAGTTGAGAAGGGGAATATTTATGCTCACTAAATGGCCTGATGCGAATTAACTCAGCTTCATGTAATACTGCATGACCCCAAGCAGATACAGGAAGTTTAGATCTCATGAGTAATGGTCGAGCAATCAACTGTATCCTCTTAATGAATGATTATGCTAATCCATTTTGTGTATGGACATGTGCCACGGAGTGTTCCACACTTACCCCCATGGACATACAAAAATCATTGAAGGCTTGGGATGTGAATTCACCAGCATTGTCTAGACGAATAGTCTTTAAAGGAAAATCAGGGATATGTGCTCTAAGTCTAATGATCTAAGCAAGCAACCTAGCAAATGCCAAATTTTGAGTGGATAGGAGACACACGTGGGACCATCTAGTTGATGCATCGATGAGCACCATGAAGTATCTAAATGTCCCACAAGGAGGGTTTATAGGACCACAAATGTCTCCTTGAATTCTTTCTAGGAAGTTTATCATTTCCTTATTGACTTTGACTGGTGATGGCCGGACCAAAAGTTTCCCTTGTGAACATGCATCACATGTGAGATTTATTGGGATAAATTTTCTTTCTCTTAAGGTGTGCCCACTAGAGTTCTTAATGAGTTTGTGCATCATGTTATTACCAGGATGGCCAAGCCGGTTATGCCATAGAGTGAAATTTTCGCAGGCATTAGCCTCTATCATACTGATCTTTGCAAAATATAGACCAGTAGAGATTGTTGGTATGGTCTCTAGAACATGCTTAATGTCACGGGTGATCTTAGTGATTTGTAGGAATTCTTTAGTTCATTCACCCATAGTTTCAACATGGAAACCATTTATCCTAATGTCTTTGAAACTTAGTAAGCTTCTTTTGGAACTAGGTGAGAATAGGGCATTAGGTATGTCTAGACGTGTACCATTAGGTAAAAGAATGGTTGCTTGGCCGAAACCTTCAATGAGGCTGACCAAACCAGCAATGGTTTGAATATTGGCATTTTGTTTTGTTAGGTCGAGGAAATGTCTTTTGTCTCTAAGTATAGTGTGGCTTGATTCACTATCCACCACAAGCATTTCCAAATGATCTTTCATTTCTATAAGATGAAAAATTTCATTTCTTAGAGACTATAGAAGTAACACCAAAACCTTATAATTTTATTAAGTCTAAATCAAAGTGCAAAACAATCATGAAATCAAGCAAATGAAAAACACAAAGAAGAAATGAAATCCTAGAAATGTAAAGCACAAAAACGAGATGTCAAACACTTGATCATTCTTTTAGAATGTCAGAGGTTTCAAAATCCATATTATTATCTCCGTCCATAAGATCATCTTGGTTATGGTCGAAGTCTCCATTATCGTCCTGGATCCAATTAGCTTATGGGTTCTTGCCTTTGAGACTTTCCTTGTATAGATCACATAAGTGTCTTGGAGTCCTGCAAGTCTTTGCCCAATGGTTGCTCATACCACATCTATGGCATACGAACTTGGTCGAGTGTGGTGGCTTAGAAATGCCACCTCGTCCTCGCCCCGACCACGTCCATATGCGGATTGGCGTCTATGGTCGCCCATAGCACGTCCATTTCCCTTATATCGACCATAGTTATTGGATCGACCGCGTCCTCGCCATGATCCTCGGCCATGTGGTTTGTTATCATGAACATGATTACTTTCTTTATGTTCTTTCTTTTCTTTCTCAACCTTATTAGATTCGGGCAATGGTTTAGACCCAGGCGGCCTCATCTCACTATTCCTCATTAGTAGTTCGTTGTTTGTCTCGGCTAAGAGTAGGCATGATATTAAATCAACATAAGTGGCGAACCCTTTCTCTCTATACTGTTGCTGGAGCAACAAATTAGTCGAATGGAAAGTATAGAAGGTTTTCTCGAGAAGGTCTTTCTCGGTTATCTTTTCACCACAAAGTCTTAGCTTAAAGACTATCTTAAACAACGCTGAATTATACTCGTCCACAGATTTAAAATCTTGGATCCTGAGGTTCTTCCATTCGTACATGGCCTTTGGTAATAACACTGTCCTCTGATGATCGTATTTGGACTTAAGTGCAAGCCAAAGTTCCAATGGGTTCTCCATAGTTAGGTATTGATCTTTGAGACCTCGGTGAGATGATGCCTGATGATAGCTATGGCTCGGTAATTATTCCTCTCATTCTCTTGATTTCCTTCTTTGATACAATCACCAAGCCCTTTAGACTTAAGGTTTATTTTTGTATCAAGTGCCTATTGGAGATAGTTGTCACCAGATAGGTGAAGGGCAGCATGATCAAGATTTGATAGGTTTGACATCTGAAATACATAGATCATTCACTTTAGTGGATCGTATAAGGCTATGTAAGCAAGCAAGCAAGTATAAATTTTAAACTATGTTTAAACTATGTATACTTACACTATCAAGCATGCCACACGGCTAAGTGATTGTATACGATGCATTCAACTTAGACAATATGCATTCTATATGTTTAAGTTTTAACAATCCTAAGTGATATGGTCTATATGATATCCGGATGGTGTTATGCAAGTAAAACAATCAATACTAAAACATGTTAAGGTCATACGACCATGTTCTTGCATTCAATTAGTCTAACATCTTAAATTATGTTACACGGTTATAACAAACAAGTCTAGCAACCTATTGCTCAATGTAAGATAAACAAGTTAGACTAACAACCTAGATGATTGAAAAACAAGGTTACCCGGCAAGAAACATATATCTT
The DNA here is from genome assembly GCA_905132765.1 of Moricandia arvensis. NCBI lineage: Eukaryota > Viridiplantae > Streptophyta > Magnoliopsida > Brassicales > Brassicaceae > Moricandia > Moricandia arvensis. Next base: position 27,713 of record CAJHQP010002422.1, read on the forward strand.
TAAGTGATTGATTTTAGGTCGGATCTTTAATCAAGTCAAGATTCAAGTTAGGTTCTCATATATCCTAGAATATCATAAGTTATTCTAGCAACCTAATACACAATGAATCTATCACCTTAATTAATCAAGTATCATCCGGTTACATTAGTATACAACCTAGGCGATATCTATGTTGATCCGGTTTTAGGGTCTGATCTTTAAACAGTTTAGGATTCAATTTTTCATGTTCTTTCAATGTATAAATCATAAAAACTATCAACCTAACTGTCAAGCAATGGATCACACGATCCGTGATCAAATCAAAACAATTAAGCAAAAATAAAACCTATTGCACCTAGGTTTGCCGAATTAGGGTTTAGGTTTTCTCTCTCTAGATTAACTAGTCTTACCGATTTAGGATTGATCTTATATCTTTATAGTAGTTAGGTTTATGGATTAGAAAAATAAGCCTAAAAGGATTAGGATTAAGGATTTTTCGAAATTAGGGTTTTAGTAAACCCATAGCTAATAGGTTTTATCGGAAATTTAGGGTTTATGTATCCATCGGATAAAGTCATGATCATATGAGCTTATTTCAATCCGATTTCAACATGAAACCTTAGGGGTTTTGTTTCTAATCCTATATGAGTTATAAAGACATAGAAATAATGATCTAAAGCTTTGAAATAAATAGATTAGGGTTCATAGTAGATCGATGATCGATTTAGGGTTCATAAAATAATCCGATACATACATATACTTATTTTAGATCTTATTAGTTTTAGATTCATATAAGTTTCGATTATGAACATCCTAATAATCAGATCTAATGATATCAAAGTTTTAAAATTCCATAGTTTCATTAATCATATTCGAATGGGTTTGATATCAATCGATAATAACTTTATGAACAAGTAAATCGATATGAATATGTCTTTAGGGTTTATGCGATTTACCTTTAACTTCTTTGAATCTGAATGGACCTTACTTAGAGAGCAGATTGATCACGAGCTACTTGTTGATGAAGAACTCCTTTGAATCGTTGAGGTTGAGTTCGTGAGAGGTAGCTTCGTGGTTTGATGTTGAGCCGACAAAAGCAAAGAGCAACGAACCTCCTTTGATGTTTTGTTGATCCGGAAGGACAAAGCTTGATGATTTCTTAAAGACTTAGGACTTTTTCGTGGAGGCAGAGATGAGAGAGAGACGAAGGATGATTAGGGTTCTTAGAGCTTAACTCGTGCTGATAACTTGTTGTATGCTAAGTGTTTTTGTTGTGTAAACTCGTGTGCTTATTGTATTAAGAAAAGGGGTTGTCGAGTTCTCTTTATATACATAGAGATAACCGACATTAGCCCATAAAGATAAGTACAAAGTAAATTCATCCTTATCTAATATTACATAAGATAAACCTAAACTAAATGAGTTTAGGTTAATACAAAACCAACTAGTAATAGGTTTAGTAAACTATGTCGCCATAGCTTTACTTGTCCGGTCCGGTTCGACCCATCTGGTCGGTACGTCTAGTTAGGGCAATCCAACTTTACATATAACAAAATTAAAGTTATTTTGTTAAATATGATTTTTTTTGTGGCATGTATGCTAATTTTCTCAAATATATATACGCTTCCAAATGATTCTTGGAAATAACCTCTTCAGTGGAGGATACAACATCTTTTTTTTTCCTTAGGATTAACGGGGAAATCTAATTATGTTATTACAGAATTTCTATATCTATCAGAGGGTACAACAGTCTTTGGTCTGAGTCCCTATATGAGTTTGTGTCCTTTCCTTGTGTTTCAGAACGGACCTTATTGAACAAATCTCGTCTCATTTCTCTGAAATATGAACACAAACTCTAATTGGAATCTCAGACACGAAGGTAATAGGAACCCTAGAGATTTGATTAAACACACCAAAATCGTCGATTCCTTGTGTTATCTTTCAGTAATTAATAAAAAGAATATTCATGTAGGCAGCGTCAAGAGACACATCTGGTCATGAACTTGAGAAACAGAGATTGCCTCGAAAGTGCCCTAATTATTTTTTTTATGTAAGAGAAGGCTCTCTAAAAATGGCATTTTCTCTTCCCATTTTCTTCTTCTCTCCCTTCTCCATAAATTAAAGCAAAATTAAAATAAAACGAATTTAAAGTGTGTTTTAAAAAAGAATCGAACTGGATACATATAACAGCTCTCACCCGCAAAAGAAAACTATTATTTTTTTAAATCGAAACTTGTTCGTAGATTGTGAAAATCCTAATTTTGATTTAAAGGAATGTGAGAAACCCTAAAACACTAGCCGTCGCGGCGAAGAGGAGATATGAAGAAGATGTTTATAAAGGGAGTCGATAGGGGTAGAAAAGTCTTTCCAAGTGGTGTATGCTTTAGCTCTAACCCTCTTTAAGAAAAAGAGGATTCGGCTGTTTAAACCGGTTCGATTAAGATTCTTTAAACCGACCGGTTTAAATCAACCCTTCTGTTCTCTTCTTTTCTCAAAACCGCTAATTCCTCTTCTCCGGAAAACGAAAGATCAAACCTTTAAAAGATAAAATTTCCCCCTTATACATTTTTGATGAGGTTGTGATAAGATGGATGAGGAGAGAAGGGTACTGTGTCCAGAGAACCAAGGCTTAGCGGATCATGTGTTACAGAAGAAGCGAGAGTACGCAGATAAGCCCAAGGGTTTGTCCGAGAATCTGGAAAAGACATTTCTTAAGGCGTATCGTAGTGTCTGCGACTCCAAGGATCCCATTACCACACTCAAAGACTTATCTCACATAAAGTATGTGTCTTGATGTTCTTGCAATTAGGGTTTAGGGGTTAATGTGTTCTTGGTTTAGGGTAATAAGATACTCATCAGTACACTCTTAAGTCTATCTTCTTAATTGACTTCACATTCAATTTTTTTTTTCATGTAAATTGAGGATTTTACTAAGTTTTTGTGTTTTATTTATTGATTCACGAAGGTTGAGACTTTTCAATAAACCAGAGAATGTATTTCTAGGCTGTAGATATCAAACGTGTTTCTTTGATTCAGGGGAAGTGTTTGTGTAGTATCCACTTTAGTTTCTTCACAGACAGAACTGATAGTGAGTGGTTTTAGTTTTTTTTGGAGTGGCTTTGCTTGTATCTACAACCAGGTGTTTGATTCTTGGTTTTGTTGGGTAGGGGCTTTGGCAAGTGGATGCTTAAGATGACGAAAGGATACTTTGATAATGGGGCTGAAACTTCTGAACCAGAAGATTTACCTGAAAATTGTGCTGGTAATGGTGTTAACTGTATCCAAATAACACACTTGTTCATATGACATATCAGTGTAAGGTAAAATGGTGCTTTTATTATGTTCAGGGAACAAGGCTAAGGGAAGAAAACGGTATACTCCGCAAAGAAACTCTGTGGCTTATGCATTACTAATAACTTTGCGCAGGTTACTTCAGATGTTTACTTTTCCTTCTCAATGTGTTTTTTCTTTCCCTCTCTGTAAACACTTCTTCAGGAGCGTTTTTGTTCTTTTGGTTTACTAGAGAGACTGCAAATGGGAAAGAGTTCATGCGCAAAGCAGAGCTTATTGATGCTGCTGAAGCAAGTGGGCTCTCACACGCTCCTGTTGCGTATGATTTACTCACCTTCCTAATTTCCAATATGTTGATTTGATTCTTTGCCTTTATCTTTGATTTATTCTTCTATGTTGGTAGGCCAGAGAAAGGAAAAGGGAAATCAGGACTTGGAAACTCTAAGAGGGAGTGGTATAGTGGATGGAGCTGCATGACAACACTTGTACACAAGGGTTTAGTGGTGAAATCCAGCAACCCTGCAAAGTAAAAACACTCACTTTTAGAACACTACCTAACTTATCTTTCTGTCTTTTGAGTAGTACTATATGTAGATAAGCTGACCTTTACCTTGTAACATAGGATTTGATATTGGTTTTTTTATTTCTTTTCATAGGTACATGCTGACAGATGAAGGTCGTGAAGTAGCAAATGAATGTATCACACGATCTGGATTACCTACACTTGACATCTTATCCGATGATGAAATGGATCCTGCACAGCAACCAAAGAAAACAGCTAATCAAAATTCCACCTCCTCTTGTACCATGAGAGAAAAACAAACAGCCATTCCTAGTGATATTCTTGAAAAGGTACCATTTTGAAGCTTCAAATTTCTTTGTTAGACACTTCTTTTTCCCTGTGTTAATTTTTGTTTATTTTTGGTTTTCTTCTATAGTTTACACCGTTTGGTTATTCTAAGGAACAAGTCGTTGCTGCATTCAGAGAGGTTTCAGATGCATCTCAGGACAAAGATCCATCAACTCTGTGGCTATCTGTAATGTGCCATCTTCGTCAAGCAGAAGTTTATAATCCCTGCCCGGACTCTCGAAATAGAAGGAAAGATACAGCAGGAACTTCTAGAGCGCAAACTTGTACGGTCCTTATCGAGCATATGACCTAGTTTCCTTATTTCTGTGTCTGTTGAAGGTTGGATATTTCCTTTTATGAAGTTTTAGCTACAAATTTACAGGTCAAGTTGATCTGGAGGGAACTCATGGTAAGAAGTCCCGCTCTTGCAATGATGGATACTCGCTGAAACCATGTTCATCTGATTCCAGCCGGGCTCCATTGCAAGCGTGCTCATCTTCTGTATGTAACCATTTGCTTTCAATAGATAACTAGCGTTATTATTTAAGATCAACAGCAATAATCAGCACTTTGTTTGTTTGTTATTGTTTCATGGTTACAAAGTTGGCTTCAGATGGAACCGAAGGAGTTACAAATACTTCATGCCTTCCTCCTCTTACATTTGGGGAAGCGTTTGAGGAAACATATCAAGTGATCTTGATACTCGATGACCGAGAACAGTTTGCCACTAAGGGGTACGTGAAACATCTAATCTTTCCTCTGCTCATTTCTTTTGACTTGAGCTTTCTTATAGTTTACTTATGAAAGTGTGATAAATAGTCTATGTATATTAATCACAGATCAAGGTCCAGGAAAATAGTTGATTACATATGCTCTGAATTCAAGATCAAGATTGAGGTTTGCATTTATTTTCCCTGGATAGATATCATCAGACTCCAAAATTACACTAACTAATTGGAATGATGGTTAATTGAATCTATAGGTTAGAAGATTACCAGTAGGGGATTGTATCTGGATTGCTAGGCACAAGTGCCTTGGGACTGAATATGTTCTGGACTTCATTGTTGAAAGGAAGAACATTGATGATCTACGCTCATCAATTAGAGACAATCGCTATAGGGACCAAAAACTTAGACTCCAGGTGTGTGAAGTTCTCTACTTACTCAATGTCTTGTTGATACTTGTTTCTCATTTTCTTTATAAAAACGGTGTTCTTATTAGAGATCAGGATTCAAGAAGCTGATATACATCATTGAAGGGGATCCAAACCAGTCTGATGCAGCAGAAAGCATTAAGACAGCGTAAGAGTTTCTTTTGATTGGTTATGCATTCTTCTTCAAGATTTGGAACAAAACTTGTATGTATGTATGCTTCTGTAGCTGTTTCACAACGGAGATTCTGGAGGGATTTGATGTGGTGAGGACAAACGGGCTTGGTGAGACGCTGAGAAAATACGGTTATCTCACTAAATCAATACACCAGTACTACAAGTCCCTGGTGAATGATGATGATGATGACCAGAACAAATCCTCGTTGTATCCTTGTTTTGATAGTTTTGTGAAAAGGTGTCAAGACCTTGATAAAATGACAATCAGCGATGTATTTGCTATTCAGCTTATGCAGGTACACTGATAACTATCTCTGGTGATAAGCCTTTTGAGTAAAGTATTGTCGATTAGTTATAAACTTCTCTTGGTGCAGGTCGCGCAGGTAACTGAGGAAACAGCTATAGCTGTTCTTGACATGTACCCAACACTTGTATCTCTTGCTTCTGCCTATTCTCAGCTAGTAAGCTTTTGTCTTTTTTCTTTGCCTGAGATCTTGCTTTAAAACACACAAATATTGAACTACAAAACATCTCTCTTAACTGTTTTGAAGGAAGGGAATGTGTCAGCTCAAGAAGAGATGTTGAGAAAACGGAGCAACAATGTGATTTCTGCAACAGCTAGTAAGAATATATTCAAGTTAATTTGGGCTGAGTGACGTCTCCACTCTTGTGTCTTTGTGGTGATTGACTGACTGTGTAACAAGCTAGTTAGAGTGTATAAGCAAAATTGTTCTTTTAGAGTTTAAACAGTGGTTAATAAACTGCTTCTAGCTTTAGCTATTACGTGGATTGACTTATTTGTAAACTTGGTTACTTGTTGGACACGATTGAATATTTTCTTAGCTCTAAACTGAACCTAACTTTCCACTTTCAAACCAAACTAAATCGAACTGAAGTTTAGTTCCAATCTAGTTCTTGATGAATGGTTTCCAACCGAACATCCAAAATGCTGTTGAATCAAAACTAAGCCGAAAATAAAGGGCATGTAAAACTGTTTTTTTTTCCCTCAAATTTGACTTGTTGACATCTTGTAATTGATTGCTGCTGTGAGACAAAGGAAGAGGTTGATGTAGAGAAGATAGCAACCGTGTTTGCCAACATATTTGATGATAAAAGAACTCTCAAGGAGATCAAATAGATACTACCTCCGTTTCAAATTACTTGTCGTTGTAGGTTAAAATTTTCGTTTTAAAATAAATGTTGTTTTATAATTTCAATGCAAAATTTAATAATTTTATATATTATTTTATTTTTTTTCTATTGGTTGAAATGTGGTTAAGTGTATAAGTAATGATGTTTTTATTTTAAAAATATGTAAAATTTAATGTTTTCTTAATCTGTGTGCAAAAACATAAAAGGACAACTAAAATGAAACAGAAAGAGTACTAATTTGGATGATCTAGTTCCAAAATAACTATCAGCAATGTCGGTCTAATGTTTTACGCTGCTTTAATCCAATTTTAAAGCTGCCCCTTTTGATTTATTTTATCCAAAATTACAAAACATTAAATATAAAACGACTAAAAATTTCATAAAATAATCCAATCACAGCAACCATTTATAAAAGTAGTAAATTATTTTTGACTGAATATCAATTTATTGATCAAATTGTAAGATAAACATATATGTATCTATCTATAGAGAAAGTTGTGATCTAATCTAAATAATAAAAACTGAAACATCAAAGAGACCTGACTGCAAACCATCTCTACAACAACCCCTCAAGCTTGTGATTTCCAGTGTATTGCAGAGGAGGTGCGGTTCTGAATTGCCATGTCGATGGCGCGTGTTAGAACATACTCCCCACTGCCTTCTAGAGTTCCTCTCCCTCCATACCATGTATAGTGCGCCATGGAATAGTAACTTTAAGAGAATGTCATCAAGTCTGCTTTGATTAGGAGCTAGCAATCTGATAATGACACACAAAATAAATATGATCTCTGCTCTCATCCCGTTCACCACAGAAAAAAGCAACCATGGTTGATACCCTATTGCCTCATATGAATCCCTGTGGAAAGCCTGTCCCAACACGCTAACCATACCATGAAAGACTGCCGTGGAATAGGTTGGGTGAACCAGATGAGTTTGTTCCAAGAGACTGTCTCTCTACTTACTCGCATGTACTCCCAGGTCTTTGTGGCTGAGAAGGTGGGTTTGAAGTCATCTGGTCCATGTTTCCATAAGGCCATGTCTGGACCAGACTCGATATCTAGTGCCCTTGTAGCCTCTAACATATCGTACATGATAGGATAAACTATGCGCCCACGACTTCTTAGATTCCATTGGAAGTTCAAAACCACATCAGAAAGTGTAGCATCTCGTTTTACTTCCAAATAACAGGTGCCAATCTCCCCTGTCACTTCTAATAGCTTGCTTGTACCAAGCTACTTGTCATTCCAGAAGAAAACAGATTGAGCATTGTTGATTTCAAATTTCAGAAACTAAAAAGCAATATCTCTAGGTTTTAAAACCTTTCATCATAGCCAATACCATGCCACATTGTCTTTACCATCCCAATAGATCGAAATTTTGAAAATAGTAAATTTAAAACAATAACAAAAATATAATTGTTTTTGGATTTTTTTTCCTATCAAATCATTTATTAAACTAATATATTCAAATATTTAATCATGACAATCTCAATTGATAACAAAATCAATCTATTTAACCTTTTATGTAACATGTTAGACCACAAATAACTATTTATAAATTTTAACTTTGAAAAAACATTTTTTTTGTCAATGTTTAACCTCTTAAAAAAATATGTGTGCTTGATAAAAATCCTTTAATTTTCAAAAAGAAAAATTAAATAGGCTTTCTAACCTTTTCTGAAATGATTGATTCTAGTAAATTTTCGTTCCAAGAACAAAATTCTCACTAATTATGTTTAAATGCATATCATTTTAAATTTTCCAGATTTAAACATTATGATTTCAAATTATCATAACTAAAAATGTCTAATAAGTATCATTTTAACTACAAAATTTGAATTTTTTAAAAAAAAATAATAAAAACTAAATTTTAAATGATGACTTTTTTTTAAAAAAATATGTCATTCAAGATTAAATGTCCTAATTGATGGTTTTGGTGGTTGCCTTCTGGCCCGCTCTGACCATCAGTAACACATTTATAACCAGAGTAGATGTAATTATGTATACAGCTGTTGTTACCGTGTGATTTGTTTGCTTGATACATGACCTGAATCTAAGGCCACTTGCAACAGCAAGTCCATGAGAGGTCCATAACCCAGCTCCGTCACTTTTTGTGATTAAAAAATTAATATTTGGGCCGAACTTTTGACGGATTGATCCGTAACTAAGGAGTTGAAGGATCAGCTCCGTAGCGTACGTGGCGTTTCCTCGTTGGATGTCGCATCTATGGCCTTCGCTTAGGTCAAAAAAAAAACAGTCGAGATCGAAGGGAGAGAAAAAAAACGGACGAAGCGGCGATAGGCGATCGTCTCGTTGCGTGATCTTCCAAAGGTAATCTCCTACACTCCTCTGGTTAATTTACCGATAGTTTAGGTTTCTCTTCTCTTCTCTTGAGGCAGAAGACTCGATTACTCCTTTGAATCGAGATTGGGATTTCTCGATTTAGGGTTTCAAAAAATTAGGGGTTTTCAATTTCTTTTCAAATCGATTTCAAATATGGATGTTTTGGTTTGTAGTTAGTGTTTCAATCGATGTAGTTAGGGTTTTTAAAATTTAAAATTCGTTTTCGGATTCAATTCGTGTTGGTTTTCGGTTTTTGTTTGTTTTGGTTTTCGGTTTTAATCGATGCATTTCGGATTGTTGAATTCGTGTTCGGTTTCCAAACGATCCTATAGTTTGTTGTTACGGTTTCAATCGATGCATTTAGCGAGTCTTTCTGTATAGCTTTACTCTCTGTTCTTGGTTTGTCTTAAAGATGTTTTGTTTGTCATCGAGTCTTACGCACTGTATGTTTGTTTTTGCAGGTGAGCTGACTATGGGGCTTGACTACAGCTACACTCAACCTTCCTCATCAGAGTATGACATGACTTCTATATATGAGGCAGAAGCTGCGCTGTACGCGACCTATTGGCGTCAAGGCTGCGAAAGCTTCAGCTAAGAGGAAGAAGAGTGGGAGAGAAGAGGAGTTGTCTCATTTACATGCCATAATGGAAGTGAAACAAAAACTCTCAAGGCAGAAACTACTTGATCGTTTACTTGCCAAGAAAGATCCACTCACTGAGATGGAATCTGATCTTAAGCTGAAGCTTATGTCTGAGATGTTATGAGGTAGACAAGTATAGGTTGTGTCTGCTCAGACTAGTATTTGAGTATTCGTACTGCGTAGTTTGAGTAGTCGAGTATTCGTATTCGTAGTATATGTTGTCTTTGGTAGTTACATCTACTTGATGATTATATCACATGCTGTATTTTGAGTATTTGCTAACTAATTTTTATTGGTTTTGTTTCAGGTGCAGCTGTGGGACATGTGAACCAAGTCACGGGTGAAAGTGTGTTGTTGTTTAGCGGGAGAGAACCAAGTCACGGGTTGTACTATTTGTGTAAGAAATGTAGTATAAGTAGAAGCAATGGCGTGTTTAGCTAGCTATCTCGGAGAGGTGTTTTCCCTTAGCCTCTAATTCTAGTTTGTTTCAAAAACTTGTCTCAAATCCCTCTTGTAATATTTGTTTCACAAACTTGTCGGATTAATCCAGGAAGCACTTCTGTTTAGGTAATGAACTCTTTATGTAATATATGCACTTGTATCATCTTGTAATATATGCGTATTTTCTTATGTTTCTGGTTGTTTACAAGTAATATATGAATCTTGTAATATATCCTCTTGAAATGCATATGAGATAATTTCCAAGAAGCAATTGTGTTTACTTAGAAGAATATGTAATGGTCTCAAACATCACTCAAAATGTGTTATGTTTCAGTGTTAATTTGGAGTGTTTCAATGTTTTTGCAATCGTGTTATGTTTCAGTGTGACAAGAAGAAGAACTACGGCCAAAATTAGAATTGAAATAAAATTGTTTATACCTTAAAGAAATCTTAATATGTTAAACACAAATTACCAATTTTTTTCAGCAGGATACTAACTGCAATGTCGTCACCTTCATCTGATGAAAATGATGAAATCGAGGAGAGATTGGATGATATTATTGAAGATTTCATTGAAGAAATTTATGAAGAAATCGAGGAGGCCGAACCAATACCGCAAAGGACTCGTACTTATACCGAACGACACCGCGAAGACGGCCAGATTCAGCTAAGCAATGACTACTTCAACAACAGTTCGACATATTCGACCCAAACATTCAGACGCCGCTTCCGCATGAATAAGGGATTATTCATGCGTATTGTCAATGGCCTGAAAGAGTGCTTTCCATATTTTCAGCAAAAAATGATGCAACCGGGAGGAAGGGTTTTACTGCACTACAAAAATGTACGGCAGCTATTCGTCTGCTTGCTTACGGCGGATCGGCTGACACGGTTGACGAATATCTCCGACTTGGTGAGAGCACTGCACTGTCTTCTTTACATCATTTCACTGACGGAATAATACAGTTATTCGGAGATGAGTATTTGCGACAACCCACAACAGAGGATCTTCAACGACTACTCGATATGGGAGAGAAACGAGGGTTTCCTGGGATGGTCGGGAGCATTGACTGTATGCACTGGGAGTGGAAAAATTGTCCAACCGGTTGGAAAGGACAGTATGCCCGTGGCCACGGAAAACCGACTATCGTCCTAGAGGCCATAGCTTCACAAGATCTTTGGATTTGGCACGCATTTTTTGGTCTTCCAGGTACCTTAAATGATATTAATGTCCTCGATCGATCTCCTATGTTTGATGACATTTTAGAAGGACGAGCTCCCAGGGTGAGGTACGTGGTCAACAGACACATGTATAAGTTGGCATATTACCTCACAGATGGTATATATCCAAAATGGTCAACATTTATCCAATCCATCACACTTCCTCAAACTCCTAAACAAGCGTTATTTGCTCAAGTTCAAGAATCAGTCCGAAAAGATGTCGAGCGGGCTTTTGGAGTATTGCAATCTTGGTTTGCGATTGTGAAAAACCCGGTTCGTACAATGGACAAAGAGAAGATAGGGAAAATAATGAGAGCATGCATCATACTACACAATATGATAGTTGAAGATGAACGAGATGGTTATTCAATGCGGTGCGATATTTCAGAATTTGAAGAAGGAGAATCTTCTAGAGCTTCAGAAGTCTTAACCGAAAGGTATACAAATCGGCTAATATATTTCCCAACCGGAATGATCTTCGTGATAGGAAAACCCATGAACGATTGAAGAATGATTTGATCGAAAACATTTGGAATAAATTTGGTGATGAAGCTTAATAATTATTATCTTTATATTTAATCCTTGTATCTTTTTTAATATTCCAATTAATATAATTTCAATTTCAATATATTTTTTTTTAAATATATTATTATATTCGTAAGGAATTCATTTTCGGTATCACCATTGTACGCTTCGAATCTTTAACTATTCAAAAAAACAAAAAAAAAATAACAAAAACAATAAATTAGGGCTAAGGATTCCCAAGAGGGGTTTACCATTGCAAGTGCTCTAACAGCTGTAATTTATCAATGAGTGAGTACTTACGAAAGATAACGCATATCTTTGTGGAAAGAAAAGAATAACACACCCGTATCAAACCGATAAAGGTAGAGAATCACAAATCCATAACATTAAAAACCAAATCATCATGATAATAAAATCAAACTGGAAACCACAATCATAATTTTTTTTTTGACATCAGCACAATCATAATAGAAAAAAACGGCAGCATGTAGAAAATAAATTGCAATGATAATAACAACAAAAAAAAAACACTTTGTGTAAAGATAGTTTTGTCTAAACGGAATGTGTAACGTCCACTTCTCGAAAACCCTAACGAAACCATATATGATTGGTAGGATTTGAACTGGTAACTGGATTGACACTGCTTGTGCTAACGTTTGTTGCTGGAGTTGTGGATGATTCGCCATGGACATGTTGCTGGTGCTGGTGCTGGTGGTGATGGTTATCATTCATGAACGGGAAGCCCATTTGCTCAGGATGGTTCATCATCATCTCGGTAAACCATTGTTGTTGATTCTGATTGTGACTCAGGTTCAGATTCAGAGGCTGCTCATAGTGTCCAACATGTGGAGCTGCATGATGACGAAACAGCTCGTGCTGCTGATGATGATGAGGAGGCTGCTCATAGTGTCCAACATGCGTAGCGGTTGTTGTCGGCACAATAGCCAACGTTCCAGCGGTTTCAGAAGGAGCAGCTTCAGCATCGTTGGAGGGTTCACCAAGCTCCATACCACCAGATCTCCCTAAGATCTCCATCCTGCGGTTAACATCTTTAAGATATTGATCAATCATGTAACCTAAATCATTAAGATCCATAATATTGAGATGAAACATCCCCATGTTTCCGACCAAACACTGGAACATGACTTCAGTCATCTCCATCTCCCTGTTGTCTTTCTTCTGCTTCTTCAAATTATCGGTGGCTTTGGCTATTCTTTGTCTGAGGAAAGTTTCTTGATCCACCATTTTCTTGTTCTGGTCCATCTCCGGCAACTTCCTGAAGTCTGAGATGATTCTTTGCACGCCGGAGTTTGATGGCCATACCTCAGGGTTGGTGTCATAGGGACTGTAGATGATGGCACATGCATTGATACCACATAGAGTTGAGAGCTCGTTCACTTTCTTTAGCAAACCTTTCTTTCTCTTTTTGAAGGTTGCTTTTCTTGAAGAATCATTGGCAATGAAAGCAAGTTTTACCTTCTTCCTTGTCATGATGTGTGTTTTGTTTGTTTGTTTTGTGTGTATTACTATTGGGATGTCTTGTGTGTTATATAGTGAGTGATAGAGGAGTACAAAAGATTTTCTCTTTTAATTAGAGATTCTTTGTTAACAATTAGCTGGTCAACAAATACAAAAATATTAATTACAGCCATAAAATTGTGGATCTATTTAATAAAAGAAATATTGACAAAAGTTTTATAGTATTTAATAATATTCCAGGTTAATTTTATTACAATTTACATACATTCATTACATATCCATAGTACTACTTTCTTTTTCTCAATTCATCAACTATTAACCACCTATCCGTTTCTAAAAACATAGCATGAGTGTTTTTTTTAAACAGTCATTCCAAAAGCATTCCTTGCAATTCAAGGAGAATACCATATTGTAAAAATCTGTATGTCGAAATATGTCTTACAAGTTAAAACTGGTGTTATATAGTAAAATAGATAGACAATTAAAATTTGACAAATTAAAATGAAAAACAAATTGGTGTATTGTTTTGGGTATACAAAACATTGATATCAAATGATAAGGAAAATTAATTATTATATCATTATAAAAACTTCCTTTATATTAATCACTTTAGTTAAAATACTACCATTGTTTAAAATAAATAATTGCATCTATTTGAAATAACTTATAAGATTTGCTTTTATAAGCAGGTCAAATTTGGTTTTAAGAGATTTATGTGATTATTTTCCTTTGACTTTGAATGTAAGATTTTTTTTTCTTTTGTTTAGTCAAAACAAATGTACATTATTATGAATTGTAAAGTGAAATTCAACTAAAGCATTTTCGAGATAATTCAATAAAAGTCATAAATCTCATCCTTTTGTATCTATATACTATACATAAACGTAGAAACCTCTAATTAGATGGCACAGTACAGAGTTTTCGTAATTTCATTTAGAGGCTAATTAAAGACCTACAATTTGATGTTTTTAAAACGGTAAATATGTAGTTTAAAGTGAGGAAATTGAAAAAAAAATCAAAAGAAGAAGGTAGGAGTTTGTAGCCAGATTGTGTTGTCACTGTAAAGTTATAAGATCACACTTGCTAATAAATCCAACTGTATTACGAACAAGAAGTTTAACTTAATGTATATATTGTGCTCAAATGTATATAGTACTATTTTCCATGTTTTAACCAACTGATTATATCAATAATATGTATTAAATCAATTGGATATTTTTGTAGTTTAAAAAATTTCCTTGATAAATTATTTTTAGTTTGTAAAAGGATTGACATATATATATATATTGATAAATAATAGCATATAGAGAGTATTAATGCAAATAATAACAGAACTGTGTTATTGGATCAATATTTGAATCATTGTCTCTTTTAGTAGTATAGCCGAATTAGTAAGAAAGAAGCATTTAGTGAAAGAAATACTGGTAAATCTTGAATTTTGAACAAAATGTTACACTTTTTAAGATATATTCTCGATTTTGTAAATTAATTGATAGATTCATGCATTTATGCATTGCTAACAAGAAATACAATGTAATAAGGGAAATTGTCTAAAATATCATATTTCTAATACCATTTGTTTATGTTTATTTTGACCATTTTTACCTTTATTTTTAAAGAGGGAAAAAAACACTTATAACTCTAGAGTTTAGAGTTGAAGGATGGAGTAGGGTTTTGAAATATGGTGTTTAAAATTTTAAGTAATTTAAAAGCCTTTTGTCTTTTAATAAAGAATATATTTATAAAAATGTCTCCTAAATAAATTTAAAATGATTAATAGTACTAAAAATGTGGTAAATATGAAAATTCTCAATATAATAAGATATATTTAAATAGAATTTATTTCTATTATTTATTACTTCCTTCGTGATCCACGTTTTAATTTTTTTTTTCAAAAATGTATTTTTCTATTAGGTAATGATGATAAATTTTAAATTTCAATAGATTAGTAGTGTTTATTTAATTTGATTGACTAAAATTTGAGAAATAGTTATACACAAATGTATTTATAATAAAAATATATATTTTATTAATATGTGTGAAAACTTTAAAACAAACATCTTTTTGAAAAAGACAATATTATCTTTTGGTAAATCTTGAATCATGAATATTCTATTATTGTATTAAAAACAGCTTCTATATTTTGTCAGTTGATAAACAGATACATGTATTTATATATTGTTACTAAGACATACAATGTAATAAAATCTTATAGCTTTTATTTCTACTATTCAGTAATAATTTTTAAGAAAATAAATTTTCTTGTTTAACAAAACATGAATACATAATGAATATCTTGAAAACCAAAAAACAATCATTATGAATACCGAATTATCACAATTAATTAAAATCACTTATCATAAAAATAGAAAATATATCATCAAGCTTGAAATACTGCAAAACTAAGAGCATCCGCAGCGTTAAAGTTTCTTCCCGGCGTATTTTGTGCATATTATATTAATATAACCCGTTTCTTGCACTAAACATTTAAATTTAGAAAGTGGACCAATTAGAGGTTTGACCAAAAAAAAAAAAGAAAGTGGATCAATTATAGAATGACATATAGCATATTAGAGCATCCGCATTGGTAACAAAATGTTACCGTCTCTGAAAAAAAATATTATTAAACAATTGAAAAGGATGAGAGAGAGTGCAGAACAGTGGAGAATCGCTTTTCCAGGAAGAAACGTCTGCACAAAATGGAGAGATTTATTTGCCACTTGGTACATTTTAACTGGTCTAATATTTTTCTAGTATTAAAATTTAATTGTTTATAAAAATTATATTATGATATTAATATAATAACTGTAAGGTACTGTCTGTGAGAGATTATCCAGTGCAGATGCTCTTAATCTCTCTTGTGTCAGAGGAAATCTCCTGGCAGAGAACCGTACCTCCATCCCTCTCCCCACTTTTCTTTCTTTCACACACTGTTAGTGATTAATTTATTAGTTTAATGACTAGAGACTCATATACTTACCACTAAAGATGCCCTAACCATGCTATTGTATTTGATTGAATTGCACATTTCACTTTTTTAATTGCTGGTTTCCCAAAATTGTATATTCATATTTTTTTGGTTTAATTATATTTTTATGGGAAATTGTTGAAAATACCACTTTTTGTACTATTTTTCTGTACCATTTTCACTTTTACTTTAATCACTTTTACTCTTATTTTTTAGAGGAAAAATACATTTATAACCATTGAGTTAATTAATCTAATACTTATGATTTAGAGTTGAGGAGTGGGAGTAAGGTAGAGAAGGGGCGGATGCAGAAACTTAATTAGACGGGGGCACATCTGCTATTTTTATTTTGAAGTTTGGAGCATTCATTAGATATAGTAATAATTGCTTAAGAAAAAAAATTCGTTGGGGGCACATGCCCCCGTAGGCTTGGCTGTACGTCCGCCACTGAGGTAGGGTAAAGTTTAGGAATGTAAAATTTAGGATTTTAATTAATTTTAAAAAAATTACCTCTTAAATTATGGAGAATTTTCAAAAATACCATTTTCCTTGTACCACTTTTCATTTTTACCTTCATTAAAGAGACATTTTCAAAAATATCACTTTTTCAAGGGGCAAATTTTTTAAAAATTAATTAGAATCCTAAATTTTACATTTCTAAACTCTACCCCCACCCTACACCACCCATTAACTCTAAACCCTAAGTCTTAGATTAATTAACCCAAGGGTTATAAATGTGTTTTTTTCCTCTTAAAAAACAAGGATAAAAGTGATTAATGTATTTTTGAAAAGTGGTACAAGAAAAGTAGTATTTTTGATAATTTCTCTAAAAAATGTTATTTAAAAAAATGTATCTTTAATGAAAGAAAAAATGAAAAATGATACAACAAAAATGGTAAACTTGAAATTCTCCCTATTTTTATAGCCCCCCTTTCCAATTAGAAATAGAAACAAAGTACCATAACAGCTTTCCTGTATCCAACTGGGAGTTTTTTTTTCATTTTTAGCAATTTAAGGACCCAAAGTTTCAGACTGGCTAGAAAAACTCCAAAACATTATTTTGATCCGATACTCAACTCGCCTAAATATAATCTTAGCAAATAATTTATTATGGTATGTGAAAATAAAAAGATGTAAGTATTTTTTGTCTAAATACTCAATAGCCAATACGGCAAATACCGATTGGGATGGATTCACATTATATGTTAATTAAGTATCATGTTGCTAGTTGTTACAATGTATATTTTGTAATAATTTCTAAAATGTAAGAATATATATAAAGTAATAACGTGTTAATATAGGAGGTAACTATTGCATCTAGAGAAATTTTATAGAAAAGGTTATGTATCTATATAGCTGTCTAATGCATGCATGAATAAGTTGTTAAAGATGTACGTTACCTTTGAAGAATGGATTGTGTAAATCTTTTCCTTTCTCTTTTTACACTAGTGTTTTTTTAGTATATTTCACGTGTTCGGAATTTTATAAAAATTACATTGAAAACATTGAACAACGATGCTTTTCCTTCTAATGAGTGATGTACTATGGAAGAAAAGGAATAATTTCTATGTACAATATATTTGGTTAAGAAAATTATATATATATATTGATGCATGTATTTGGACAATATATGCATGACTTTTGTTAAGATATCCATCTCTCTTTGAAACTGGTAAATATTAATTTATTATAAATAACTAATAGTATGTAATTTAATATATAATTCGTTTTTATTGAAAATCAACATATGTTATATTGAGGTTTTTCCTAAGGACGATAATGTATCTTAATTTAGCAAATATTATATTATTTCTTTACTTTTATAGTATAATTTTACAAATTATAATCACCTAGTAATAATTATATTCATACAGTTTACACACACAAATTAATCTATTATGTAAGCAATGTCACGATAAAATGACATGTCATTGTAACACTCTTTATGATCAAATCCACAAGGAACTATTGATCTATAACACCAAAAATACATAAACTTCCTTAATCTAAGCAAATAGAAAGATGATTAGTAATAAACTAAGATCCTAGAAATCTAAAACAAGGTGACTCAAATCCACTCAAGAAATAAGTGGAAGAACTAAACTTTCAGTTAGATGATAAAGATGGATCCATGGGCAAGAATAATTTATATAAGATGATCAAAGGTTCAATGTAGGATGTTCAAACAAAAGAATCAACAAGTATATAAGTGTATATCTCATTTAAATATATTAATTCACTCCAGTAACAATAATCTCTATGCTAATCATGCATTAAATATCAATTCCCGGTGGTTTAACACATTCAAGCATGCATACATAACAAGTCTACTAACCATTTAACATCTCTAACATCAATTCCCGTTGGCTAGACATATAAAAGAAAATATTAAGTTGTATCTAGCATTTCATCGAACACCTTCTGGGCATGAAATTACTTAAGCTCTAAATCAATTTAATCAAGACTACTCTAGCATTAAGAACACTTAATAAGCATAAAACAATGTTAATCAAACAAAAAACATCACAAATATCCAATTAATCACCTTAATCTACATAACCCATAAATCACAAGGTGACTACTTACTAATCTCTATGAAAAACCTTAAGTCCATATAAAGTTCAAGGCTAAAAATGTTAACGAGCAAGCAAAACAAAATCACTCATTTTACCTCAAATCAAGTTCCAAATGCTCTAAACTCACCAAATAGCATCTCTATCACCTAATAAAAACAAATGTATATGCAATACACCTAAATAAACTTTAAAATGCATCCAAATGAATAATATAAGAACTAAAATTATTGTTAAAACCATGCAAATACACAAGATATCAATGCATTAAATCTTTCGGTTATAAACATTTTGTATATAAACAAGTGCATTTATCGTTGTAAAAAAAACAAGTGCATTTATATAAACCTTTTTGGAGTATACTCAAAATTAACTTTTTTTTTTATATTTTGTTTCTTGATACTCATCAACATATTAGAATATTAAAGCATTATTTCTGGGTAGATATTCAAATGAGTATTCCCCAACAAATTTTATTTTTATTTAAATGACAAGTTAAAAATAAATCAATGATAAAATGCCAACACATTAATAAGTTCCTCAATAAAAGTGAGAGTATCCTATCATCATGCTCATAGACCATTTCTAGTGAATCACTTTATTTTTTGTTCAAAATAGAATAATGTTGTATTCCAATGCTACTCTATTTTAGAATACAAAATAGAACGATAAAAAATAGTTATTCTATTTATAGAGTAAATATATTTCTTACTTCATCGTAGGATGAAAAAATGAAGAAGGGTTGGAACTCTTTTACTTCAAAATAAAGCTATTTGGAGATGTTTTTAGACCAACTTTAATGAATCATTCCATTTTTTCTTTAAAATATAATAATTTTATAATAGAAATGAGTTTTATTATAATGCTACTCTATTTAGAGTGAAAATAAAATGATAAACAAGAAATAAATGAATTATTCTATTTATGTAGCAAACTCATCTTTTATTCTATTATAGAGTGAAAGATGGAGTAAAATATAATATTTTTACTTTAAACTATATTTGAGATGGGAAAATAGAGTGAAGTTGTATATGTTTTTATTGCACCAGTAACGATGGTATCTGAAACATATTCCTGGTTATTAAAATAGCAAAAATAATAAATATAGTAAAAGAAAGGAATAAATTAAAAAAGTAGAGAATAGGTTTTAAAATAAGATACTGATACAAAATCACAAATTCATGAAAAACTATCTACATAGCTGTCCGTTTATTACTTTCTCAAATTTGTTTTTAATTTAAAAATTAATTAGATAATTAAGTCATGTCCATTGTGCCCTCAAGCTGCTACCTCATGTTCATTGTGTAAAGGTCCATCTGAAACGCGAGACCATATTTTCTTCCAGTGTGTATACACAGCAGAAGTATGGGAGGGTCTCACTCACCAATTGTTTGGACTACTTCGTTACATCTATTGAAGGATCTAAAGAAACCCATTATAAAATAAAAATTAGTGAAACTATATGTTTCATAATTTTTTTAAATTAAAAAAAATCTAATAAAACAACTTTTTAAGAAAAACTGTAGTTTTCTGTGAATATTGTATATTATTTTCCAAATTCAATATTTTATATGTAAATAAAAGAAATTATAAAAGTATATGAAATAATAAACATATGATATTATACATTTAAAATTATATATTTTATAGATATACATCTTTTTCATAATAGACGAAGCGGAACGGATATCCGTCTCTAACTTTTTTAATATATGTGATTTGTTTCGTTTTTAACGGATATTGATTTCTATTATTTGTTTTGCTTCAAAAACTTATCCGGAATTTTTGAATCGAAACGAATAACGAATCGAATCAAATTTAACGAATAAAATGCTATAATGTGTGGAATGATGATGTCACCCAAGATCTTTTGTCCCCTTGGTTAGCCCCACATGCTAATTTTTTTCGGATCATTTGATAAAATATGGTGATCCTTGTCAAAAAAAAAAAAAAAAAAACAGTCTGATTTATGAATGTATAGTTTTCTCAGATTGGTGATCTTGGTCTTGAGGTGACTCTGCGTTTCGCACAAATTCTTGTGAGCTTATTGGTACAGTGTATAAGATATTGTCGATGCAAATAAAAAGCTTATCTCAGATCACTAGGACTCAAGAAGCTGGAGACTTTGTAAAAGTAGTTGATCTCATGAAGAATTATGTCAATAAAACCGTTCTCATCAAAAGAAGAATGTAAATTGGTTTTATTATACCTTCCATGTAGCAAAATATTGAGCACCTATTTTAAACCGTGTGTTGTGTATCTAAGAAACTGTAACAAATCCGGTCTAAAATAGAGGAGGTTTCGGTTTGAAAGAGTCTTGAGTAACTAAAAAGAGTCCTAGTCTAGTGGAAGTCTCTACTTCTATTTATGTGTAGCTTTTGTAGGCTTTCTGTTTTCGTAAGCCTTATATATAAACCATTCTCCAGGTAACGAAAGTGCTTACTTGCAACACTTCAAGGATCTTTGATCGAAAACATGGATAGGCTAAGACTTCCAGAGAGATTCTCAAGGTTAGTTCTTCCAAAATTAGAATATAACCAAAAACTCAAAATCAAAATCCACACATGAATTCTTACAAAAATTAGGAAGAGTATTTCGATTAATGATTTGAAGTTAGTTCTCTCTGCTTGACAAAAATTCATGTGTAAGTTCTAAAATATGTGATATGCCTTTAATTTTGTTTCTAATACATCCAACTTCAATGAAATATTATAAAAATATAAGTGAATTACACTAACACAGTTGCTAAATATGTAGTAAAATCTCGAAAGCAAGATCTACAAATATCAAATTAAATAACACTAGATACTAATAGATGGGATAATATAGAAGACCATCGACTGTGGTTATGTTGACAATGAAAAGCTATGATTGAATAACCCTCTAGATAAAATAGTTTAAAAAAATAATAATTATAAGTTCAAATTACCTAAAATGCTTAGATAACAAATAATGTTTGATTACTTTAGTGTTATCACTTTACTTCATATGCATCTAAAAGACATAAGTACTAACAAAGGATATAAGTAGAATCATGACATAACTGTGTAATGATAAAGTCTGCTTTGTCAATAACATGGAGAGACCTTGTTCTTGCATATGAAGAGTAAAAAACATAGCTCTGTATGTGATTACACAAACAAAGGATACATGACAACATTTCAAACAAGAAAAAAACAGATCCAAGTCCAGATGATCATCCAACATGAATCAACAAAACTAGCCTTTAACTTAAAAGAAAGTTTATAGATTCAATAAACAGCAAAAGAGAAAAAAACTCACAAGTAGTTTCCCAGCCATGGAAGCTCCTTGTTATCTTTCAATGCAAAAGCAACATCATCACTTGGAAAATTCAGCTGCAGCTTCTGCAACCTATGTCTCTCTCCAGGCTCACAGAGAATGATTCTGCATTCACCAAGTTCGCAACCCACTTTGAGAAGAACGTCCCAACCAGGAAAAGCTTCTCCATTGGTTCCACAAAGAGACGACACAGTGGTCGCCACTCTGTCAAAAGTTGTCTCGGCCATTCCTGTCTTGTAAAGCTCATGAACCATAGCTGTCAAGTAGATCTTACTCAGTTTTGAAACGCTCCTCATGACTTGAATGTGAGGTGCTTGGAACATCTCTTGGATCGCTGCTTCAACATCTGCCATAACCACCAGCTGGTTCTTCGTAGTTGTGTTGTTCTTTAAACGGTAATCCGCTACTTCAGCTGCACGCCTGCATATCTCGAGAGCACGTCTTGCATCTCCTGAGATCGCAGCTACTTTTCTAGAAGCGAACTCAATAGCTTGCTTCTCAAAAGCATCGATTCCTTTTAGCCTTGTGGAGATGATTTCTTGTAGCTGAGTGTGGTTGTAAGGACCGAAACATAGTCTCTGTATACCCATTCGGCTTGAGATCCGAGGAAGCAGCTTCTCTGGAAGATCCATAGTGTTTGCTATCCCCAACACAATCAGCTTGGAGTTAGGCCTGGTGGGCCAATCCAAAATGTTGTATAGAACAGACTGGTTCCTTGTAACCAAGAGATCAAGTTCGTCGATGAGAAGTATGCAAGGCTTCTCGTCCTCTTTCCCAATACGTTTCCCTTCTGAAAATCTCTCATTCAGAGAGTGTAGAGCTTTCTTCCAACCAACACGATGACCACTCAACGCCTCATAGATCACAGTGTAAATCTTCTCAGGTGAAGCCAGTTTGAGACCATTGATCTCCACGAAGCAATACGGGCTTACACTTCCCGCTTCCACCTCAGCCTTCAGATTCTTCATTACAGATAGTACACTAACAGTCTTCCCTGTACCAGGAACACCATGAATGTACATACACCTTCCTAAACACTGATCATCCAAGATCGAACCTTTTATAAACGCAGTGATCTCTTCCATCTCCTTGTTCCTACAAGGAAGAGACTTAGGCCTTGTGGCCAACAACAAAGTAGCTTTCGCTTTCTCTAACTCACTCTGCTTATGACACCTCACATGCTCAGGAATCCTCTTCGCTCCCACCTTGTCAAGCCCAAAGAACCTCCCTTTAAGCGAATTCGCAGCTTTTGAACTAGTTAAACCCCTCTTACTCTTCGAATCACCACGCACACTTTCTTCATCTTCAACCTCCATCTCTTCATCACTATCACCAACCTCCTCCTCCTCCTCTTCTCCTCTCCATTCATGGTCATCACTCTCCATCAACCAACTCAGCCAAACGCTTAAAGCTATGCCAATGCACATCATACTCATACTCACACAAAAACACATCATCACCATCATTACTCGCCTTAGCAAACTCCTTAGGAGACTTAACAAAACAATGCCTAAGCACAGATCTCATCTCAACATCAGCATAATCATTCGTTAAGTAAACCTCTCGTTTCAAGTTATGCGGTTGACGCCCTGAAGCAGTCTCTTCAGGTATCATATACCAACGAGCTCGAACCCAATACACACCGTCCACTCCTCCTCTCCATAGCTTCTCGATCCGAGCAGCCCATAGATCGCTAGAGAGAAGCTTCTCCCTCGCGGTCCTGGCCACCTTTTTACATTCCGGCTTTGGTTTCGGAACCTCGAGCTTCTTACAAAAGTTGCAGATCCAATCACCTTCGGGGACTTCTCTCAACGGAGGCTTCAAGCAGTTAAGATGGAATCCCCCTAAGCAATCGTCACACTCTATCATCACATTGTTGCTACTATAATCTGATTTGAAGCAGATCCGGCAATCTTCAATCTCGGCGTCTTCATCGTCGTCTTCGTCGTCGTCTCTTCTCTTGACGTAAACATCGTCTCCGATTTGGAACTCGACGGAGTCGAATTCGACCTTGTTGTAGTACACTCTCTTGGTGGTTTTCGTCTTCCTCGTCGTCTTCTTCTTCTCCGATCGAATCGGAGAGACTGGAGAGAAGGAAACAACCTCCGCGTCTTTGGATTTAGTCTTCTTCGTCGGAGATTTGAGAATCTCATCGGTGGATTGTTTCCTGGGCGCTCTCTCTCGTTTACGGATGAGATTCATTTCTTCGATGGGAGCGGTGAGATTCTCTTGGTCGTTGTCTCCGAGGTCGATCTTGCGAGAGACATGGCGAGCGGATCTGCGGAGAGGAGTGAGAGTCTGTGGAGTTTGTGGAGTGAGATGCGATGGTGTTGAAGAAGGAGATAGGTACGATTTGCGGTAGATGTTAGTCGGAGTTTGGAAGGTCTTCGATCTTGGAGTTGAAGGAGCCATGGATGTTCAGAGAGCTAGGGTTTCTGGGTGAAGGAGGCGGAGGAGAGAGAGAGGAAGGAGGTAGAGAGAGAGGGAAGATGGTTGTGGTGGGAGAAGGGTTTTTAGTGAGAAGGATTTGGCGGGAAATGTTCCCTCGAAGAAGAAATGGTTTTTTTATTGCTTTATGAAATATTTTAATTTTGGAAAGGAAATGGTGAAAGATTCTCTCGTGGCTAAATAATTTATTAGTAGGAGATTTAGTTGTCTTTAATAGATTGTAAAGATTCATGGAACTTTGATTTCGAGATTATAATTGACCAATGACTAATGAATGAATGAGTCAATGACTAGTGACTAAAATAGTTTTATTAAGCTGTTTGTTACCCATTAATTAAGAGCTATAAGCCTAAAAACTGAGATTAAAGAAAAGATATTCCATCTACCACCCATTGATCCCATTAATCTTGACTTTAATTTCTCCATAAAATAAGTCCAGTGTTTAATGTGAGGTCTAACTCTAATGGAACACCAAAACACCAACTTCTAGTGTAATTTCATCTCTAATAGAACATTAAAAATAACACCATTCTACCAAATTTGGTACAAAAAAATATTTAATATACATATTTTATTATGTTTCAATTATTAATATATTTTAACTATTATTATTACTTAGTTTATTTTTGCAATAATACATAGATACTCTATTATAAGTATTTTAAATTATTTTTACATAAATAAAATATTTTATTTTATTTTCAAGTAAGAAATCACTAAATGATTATATTTTATTTTATATTGTAAAAAATGTAAAATACCATAGAAATTTTATATTTAGTAATATAATTTATAATTAGTATTTTAATCAATAATGAACAATTAATAGTATTACATCATTCTAAAGTTAGATTCAATAGTAAATAATTAAAATTTATGTAATACTATTTAATTCACCAAACATTAAAATAACCTTTTTACTTTATACTATAGTTAAACTTATATTACTAACTAATACAAAATTAATTAAAATAAATTTGTTATTTTGTTATGTGCTTTTCATAATTAATAGTTTTGTAATTTTGAATATAATTAATATATAGAATAAATTTGTAAAAGTATACTATTGTTAAACCGAAAATTATAAATATAAATAAATTTTATAAACAAAAATCACAAAATTTAACAAACATAATATATAAGTGTAATAAAATAGTTATTTATCAATTACAAATAATAAAAGTATCAAAACTACGTGTTACAAAAAAAGTATCAAAACTATTAAAAATGAAAACATCAATAATACATAATTTTATTTTTGGTGTAATATTTGGTGCTATGATTGGAGATGACAAAAAAAACTATGACACCAAAACATCAAATTTGATGTCATGGTTGGAGATGCCATTATGATGGGCATAGATTATATATCCAGAATTTATGGTATGTGGATATATGTAGTTTTCTTATTTAGTTTTTAATCAGAGATAAAATATTTAAATCACAATGATCAACTTTAATAAAAACAAAGAGATGAAAGAAATAACATTTTTCAGGCTTTCATTTTTTCAACAATATCACAGTTTATAAGATGTCGATTTGCATGCTCAAGGTATATGTATATTAGTGTTGTTATTTAAATTTGATTTATGATAAAAAATATTTTGGAAAATAGAAATTTAAATAATTTCCCAATTTGTGCGTGTAATCTTTTCGCATGGGCCATGCTAATTGTTTTGTATTTGCTACTACATGATAAAATATTAAAATTATGATTCATTTTTTTTGTAAAATAAATAGATGAAAGAAATTGTTTTAGGTTTTCCTTTTTTCAACATTCATAAAGTTTAAAAGATATATCTATTTGCATTTTGAATGTATATGGATATGGATACTTAGTGTTGCTATTTAGAATTGGATCCATAACAAAATATTAAAATCATAATTATCATTTTCATAAAACATAAAAGTGAAAGAAATAAAATTGTTTTAGGTTTTCAAATTTTCAATTATCTTGCAGCTTGAAAGATACTATTAATTTGCATTTTCTACCTATAAATTTCAAGATCAATGATAAAAACGTTTGTGAACTGCATATTGAAATTCTTAGAGATTAGAACTAGACGAAATTTTTATCAGTTAATAAGTGTGTTAAATTTATTTTGAAAATTTAAAATGCCATTAAAATTTATCATAAAAGGATTCAGACTCCTGTGAAACGCGGACATAGATACTAAAGTTAAAATGTGAATTTTAAAATAACTATATATATAACAATTTAGAATGAAAATGATGATACATAAAATAATTTTTTTAATATCATCTCTAAACTTCATGCAAAATTAATAAATAATAGGAGGAGATACTAGTCTATTATATAATCGCCAAATGAGACGAAATAAATTGTTTAGCTCATTGTTTTGGAAAGGATCATGAGTTTGTTATAAATTTGGCATTGAAATTTTAACTTAGTTTGCCGAAAAAGATATTATAATATAATTTGTTTCAATTTGTAATCTTGATATCTGAATACTAAGCTAGATGACTTGATTTAAACTTTTGGAGCTAATTGATTGAGAAAATTTGTCTATCATTAATATAATATGGGTTTCAGAAAAAAATTCGGCTTTGCAAAATAGTTTAGGATTGTGAAGTCTGATTTACTATGGTTCAACTGAGACGAATTTTAATTCGGTTTACAATACTTTTGTCACCTGATTTTATTTAAGTGCAGTAATGGATACATTGTCCATTGTCGGATACAAAGCTCGTGCAAATAGCTCATATCTCCGGTAAACTAAATCGGCGAGAAAATGAGAAATCTCTAGAAACTAATTATAAAAAAAAGTGCATACAAACATGTACTAAACGACAAGGATACTAACACATTAAGCTCATAGACAATGCCTTTGTATTTCAATTCTCCTTATAAAATGTATAAGAAATCTCATTAATCAAATATAAAATAGGTCAAAGTGAAAATGATACATGTAAACAAAAAAAAATGGTTGTGGAGCATGATGTAGCAATCTGAGTACGGAGATTAAATCATATAATATGTATCTTTTATATAATTAAGTCTTCGCATTCGGATCGGGTCGGGTCTGTTCCTTTCGGGTCTGGGTTTCTCGGGTAGAAAAATTTTAGATCCATACTATAGAATTTTCGGTCGGTTCCTTTTAGGTTCAAGATGATTCGGTTCTAAAAATTTTGAACATCCATAATAGAGAATTCTTGAAAAATATAGAAAAACTTTTAATTTTGTTAGTGTTTTTGGTTTCGAATCTTTGAGTACCCAATTGGTTCTTGGATTTTGGTGGGGTCTATTTGGATTTGGGTATTTTAGGTAGAAGCATTTTGGATCTATATAGATATCTATAGAGTTTCAAGTCTAATTCAAGTTCGGATATTTTTGATCGGTTCTAGATTCGAGTATTCGGATCTGGTTTTTTTGTCCATGCCTATAATTAAGTTTCAATTTGTTTCTTATTCAAAAAAAATCTTTCAAGTTCAGATTCATACATAAGGAGTAAATTAAGATTGGTTCAGTTTTTATAATATCCTTTTCTCTTACTTTGGATTGGATCAGCTCGGTTCAGAACGAAAATTTATATATAAAACATTCAAATGAATGTATTTAGTCTCAAATGAACTCCTAGCCGTTAGAGAGGAATAAATGAAGCATTATGATTATTTTTGTTTGTTTCATAATAAAATTAAACATTGGGCATATGTTGATATAGAAAAGAGATGTCTAGTTTACAAGACACTTAAGAAAGAACCCTTTCATCAACAAGCTTTCAAATATTTTTCATCATCATAATCATCATTCATTTTTATCAGCAGCCTCTCCTTCAGTTACATAATCACACCTATAAACAAGAGAAAATCACATTAGACGTTTTGAGCAAGAAAAATCCTTAGTTGATCGCAAACAAAAACTCCAAAATGCATCTAAACTTTCAGTTTGTGTTTGACGTTTGCACTCGGTATATATATTCTTTATAAGAAACAAAAAATGTTTTATGTTGAAAATGTGATCTCTCCTTCTTTTTAATCAGTTGTCTCATGTAAATATACCAAACACTAACGCAAAAATGGTGTCTGAGGCTTAATATGTATATACAACATGAACTTTAAAGTGATTGAATATTTTAAATGTCATATTGTTCTCACTTGATTTTGCGAGAAAGTTGGTATATCCCTGTGGCTGCCATAGCAACATTAACACTGAACAAGTTCCAGTTTTTCGGTAAACAAAAAGTCAAAATCAAACCAAAAAGAAAATCCAATAAAAAATCATTACAAACACACACAATCTCAAAAAGCAAGAAGTAAGAAAAACTTACAGGAGTGATTACAGTGCTACAACGACACCAAATCATTCCAGTACATGTCACAGCTGATACAAACAATTAGAAAAACTGTAGTTAGAAGATAACACCAAGAAGTAGTAAAAATATTAGAAAGCAACAACCACAATGTGTATATAATACCAATTTGTTGAAGGTATGAAATATTCTCTGGTGGTTTCTGAAAATCTGCAATGTTAGCAATGCTTAAACCCCATTTGAAAGTTGGAGCCCAGAAATGAACTGATAAGACCAAACAAAAAAATTGAACTAGCTGAATAATTTATTGGTTACAATTGGAGCATTAAGTTGTTAGAAAGAAGTAACAACATAATAATCAAACTCAGGAGTACTAGACAATATATACTTCAGACAGGCTTAAGATTCATAAATCGTTAGATTTTTGAATGATGCATAGATTCGAATAGAAATGAATGAGATTCCATGAATGTATCGAAATAAATATGAAATGAAAAGTGAAAGTCTCGAAATAATGTGATCAGAATCTGAGTTGACTTACTTGTCTTAGGTCCCGCGGGGTGATTCCAGAGAGCTTGAAGCTTCGAAGTCGCCATCTACTTTTTCTTTTTCGGAGATTCTCTTTTCTGTCTGGTTCAGTCTCTAACATAAATATCATCGAAAAGATTCTGCATAAAATGACGTCGTATATAAAATTCTAAGAACATTCAATAGTTTTTCAAGAATACAATAATAATATACCTTGCAGTGTTTTATTATTATTTTTTTTAAAAAATCTTTAAATAAAATAAATCTAATAATATAGTGACAATTAGTCACAAAATCTTTTCAAAAAGTAACCAAGTTTCTTCCTAAAGTGCCTTTTCTTCTTTTTTTTTCTTTGTCACGAAAACATATATTAAAATTAAATGATAAGCGAGTTTAGATGATTACAACCGGAGGCAATTCGAAGGCTCAACAATAAATGAAGACTACAATAACATGAGCGATATATGTGTTAAAAGGGTTAAGAAACCTATAGAGATGTTTCATTTGAGACCTTGAAACTGATGTTCCTAAGAACATACTAAAGTCGGGTTATAAACCGACAACAAGGGATCCTAAACAACGGGTTTGAAGACGGTTGGTGGACACCAACACAAATGATGTGGGACGCTCCTTTACTTCATGTAAAATGTATGTATCTGATATGAGCATTGGAGGATTTTTTCGTCCCGAATTCTCGATGGAACATTGTCAAAAGCTGTTGATTGGCTAGAGCATAGTGACTCCAAAACAATAGCTAAAGATGGTAGGGGAAGGCTTCATATGCCTAGATTTGACTCTAGTATTCATGAGCACTGGAGCAGAGACTGTGTAGACTCTACTAGCCTATGATAACTGAAAGAACAGTGAAACAAAATCAATCATAACATCACGGCTTTGGGTTAGGTGAACCATGTAAAATGACAGCAAGCTTTGGGTTGGGTGAACCCTATAATCTAAAACTAGAAGGTGGAAAGCATCTGAGTTTTAATAATTGAGAAAATTTGTAACCACAAAACATTTCACTACTAGTGTATCAACATCCAAAGTCCATTCCTCAAGACTTCGCAATGCTGTGTATTGGAGAGAGTAAAACTTGAGAAGCAATTGTACGAATACACTCATGTCCCCACAAATCTCTTGCAGAGAAACGAACATGGCTCTTATGGCTGAGTTTAACAAGTAACACTCTAGGTGATACTCCAATTCTTTAGTTCGTATAGCCATAGAAAAAACTAAAGTTTTTGAATCAGAGCATGAAACATAACCCAAACTCACAAGTCGAAAGGTTAAGAAGATTGAGACCACTACACCAGACGACTGGAGAGAGGTTGGCGACACCGGAACATGGAGGAAGAATTAAACGTACGGTTGACGAGTGCTCTCTACTTGTGGACAAACAAGGAGCTACACCACTAGTGGAACCGAACACCATGGCCGAGGTAGGGATTCCATATCTATGACTTGAGAAACCGTTTGGAGGGGTTGTTGGATTCATTGATGAACGGGATAAGAATGAGGATGAAGGTCGCATCTGGAGGATTTGGTGCTCAGGCGGCTCGGTGAGAATGAGAGACTCGAACAATATTGGAGAATCATGCACTGTGGCGGATTCGGTGGGGGTCTTGACAGCAACGGAAGAGGAGCTTTACCCATTGACACCATGCAAGAGGAGAACGAGTTTCTTCATGAGGAGGAAGACTGAGCGTCGGATTTGGGTCAAAGGAGGGCCAACAAGCGGAGGTGCCTACGGAGGTGGGCCTGGGAGCTTCTTCTAAGGCGAACTCAAACATTCTTCTCTTCTTTCGTCTATCTTTCATCTTTTTATTATTTTAATATTTTTAGAACTAAATAAGAGAGACGCACTGCAAATGCTCTAACGTCACTATCCTAATTGATTTTTTTAATGAATTGTGTTAATATTTTGGTTTTTCAATTATTTTCATATCTTTCTAATCTTACTTCTTCCCGATTCAGGATACTGATAAACTTTATCATAACAACTGTTGGTTTCTTCCACTAACAGAAGAGCTATTGCAGGTCCATGCGTTCCTCTCAACAATCGTTCTATCACTATCACATGCCTCTTACTACTGGGAACTAAATGGCTTGTCTTTACAGAGGTATAACACTGATCACGTCTATGACTTGCTGCGACCCCATTTGCCTTCAGTTTCTTGGTCGGACATTATTTGGTTGAAGAAAAGAACTCCCAGAAACAATATCCTCTAATGGTTGTTCGACTTAAATTGATGTCCTACTAGAGATCACATTTAAGCTAGGGGCTTGAAACTGATCCCCTCTCCCTTCTATGTGCCTTCAATGTTGAATCGAGAGTTCATCTTTACTCCAACCTCCCCTCCTCCTCTCAGCTATGGAATCTTATGGCCAATAGATTGGGAATTATTAACCCACCTTTCACTTGGGAATCCGTTATTGATTACATGAAAAATCTCCCTCGTCATCCTATAGGACCACACTTGCTACACCTTCTTGCTTGGCAGTGCCTGGTCTATCACCTTTGGACTGAGAGAAGCAACATGCTTCATCGAAAATTCTTCACCTTCTCCATCTCTGTCTTCAGCTTAGTTGACGCATCTTTGCAGACAAAATTTGCGGCTATTCGAGCATCAAGCCCATGCTTATCTTCGACCTTATAAAACCTCTGGTTCTCCACTACGTAGTGATCTAATTGATCACTAAATGTGTCGAAACTCTTCCTTAATTATTGATCTCCATATCATAGTGATCCACTCCACTAAGCAAAAAACTATTGGTTGTTCAACTTGACTTATCATTTTCTTCTTTGATTTGCTTTGACTTTGGGGTAATATTAGTAAGGTTTATCGCTATTTCTGTATAAAAGGACCGAGTGCTCATATTTATATACAGCTATATGCTAGTTTAGTTAATGTCGCCTAGGCTTGTAACCTGTTACTAACAACATGCATTAAGCTGGCCTAATGCTTTTTTTTTTGTTTCTCTTCAGCATTAGATAGTAAGTTTTGTCTCAACAAAAAAAAGTTGAGTATTTAATAATTTGTATTGGACTTATAGTTAGTGAACCTTTAGCATATCTTGTGGATATTCTATCTTCTATGACTTTTATCTTAGATTAAGCCTAAAAAGGTGTGTTTCACTCAACTCAGAAGTTCACCCTAACTCTCTCCCATGAAAGAAGTTCGAGGCATGCCCTAGATCTATGTTTTCCGGCGCCAGTGACGTGGGTTCTCGCTGGTGCTGGTCACTTTCGTCAACGCTGCTCTCCGCAACTATCATCTTCCTTGGTTTCCGCTTTGTACGCTGTTTTGTTTGGGTTTGTATCATTCGATTCACTAGAGTAAGCAGTCCCCGACTGACCTCTAACTGGAGACAATCGCCTCGGCTCCTCGTCTTCTCTATAGTCCTTCCGCTGGTCCTCTCTCCTTGGTGGTTTTTCTCTATAGCGATAAGTCGAGAGGTTTCTCTCGCCATCGCTGCTATCGGGTTTTCAGGATCATATCTCGGTCGGTGACCCTCCTTTGGCTGCCGATGGATAAGTCTCGACGTCGGTTCTGTCCACGCTCATCAACTGCTCATGGAGCATAGATCTCAACGTACAAACTCCTCCTTTTCCATCTCAGTGAAGTCATAAGACTACTAACTCAACAATGGTCGCTCCTTTCTCCTTCTCCAGTGCTAATTTGAAAAGTATCTCAAGGTTAGATCTGAATCTCTCACCTTCCTCGCCTTCTATTGAGATACCATCCCCCACCCTACGTGTTCTCTTCTCAATGGTGGCACTTTCCACCTCCGGTGACCTCTTATGTGGTACCAATGTTCATCACTTTGAGGTATCTAAGGCCTTTCAACTTCATTTTACATCTGTCTAGGCTTGGTCCAATAACATTATCAAATCTGACAGCCCATATTCAAGCATCTCAAGACCCAAAGTTATGGATGAAGAAGAGTTGGTTCAAGTGTTTACGGTGTTGAATATTTGGGTTGCCTTCTCAGAGTTTTTGATGAGTTTATTGGAATCTCTCATGGTTGTTTATGGTCATAGCTGTCCTCTGGGAATTGTTTACCGATGGGTTCATCTGATCTGATTTTATGGTTATCGTTCTTATCTAGCGAGAAGCGCCTTTCACCTCTAGTATCCTTCTCTTTAGAGAAGCAAACTGCTTTATCCACTATCTCCTTGTTAAGGAGCGTTTCTCTTCCAAAACGTTAAATGGAAGTGTCCATCCATATCTATAACAGCTTTGTTATCTTGTATAGCGGTCCGTTTGGGGCCTGAAGATGCAACAAATTTTGTTTCGACGATATTATGTTGTGCGGATTGTGTGCTAACGTCACCTCTTTATGTCACTATCTCTCAGCTATTCGACTTTGTCATAAAAAACTTATCGAGGCATTCAAGCTTCGTCTTAAATTCGTTGTCATCTTCTCATGAAGTATTATCTTGTATATATTCTTGTGTTATTGTAATTTTTCTTCTAAATCAAAGAGGATGGACATTCCCTCTTTTTATTATAACTGAAAGTGTTAAATTTGAATGAAATTAAGTTGTGTTAAAGAAAAGTGTGTTGCACTGACGTTGAACAAATGAAAAGGTGTGTTGCATTCTGACAAATTACGGTCACGTTCACAATCCGTAACATTATAAAGGAGACGATTAATCGATGATATGAAGAAAATGTGTGAGGTTAAATGGTTATTCTCCGATGGAATTTGAAAACCCCGCTTCCTCATTGATATATTCCTTCTTTACTATGTCAATCTTGTGTATGTTTTTTTTTGTCTTTGTATGCTTTCCCTTTTTATTCTTATTATGTTAGATATTTTTTTGTCACAAAATTTCATCAAAACTAGAAAAATAGAGAATGACCCCATCAGAGCTATCACCGGTAACCTCCAGGCTAAAGAAATCATCGGAATCGTCAATGATATCCGATCGATCTACTTTGGTTTTGCATCAATCTCTTTCTCTCATCTCGCTCGATCAGAAAACGTTTTAGCAGATGAACTAGCCAAAAAGGCTTTTCAAGCTTTCTTATCTCTATAATGGACTTCAGGAGTTAGACCATCTTAGGGATAATTCTCTACTTTCTTTAATTATGTTGGATATATTATCTCACTTTATAGTTGTCGACTGGTCCATTCATAGCCCTAGTGGGCTTATACCCACTTGGACCATTTCAACTTTGGATAGTATTGGGCGGTCTATATTGGACAATGGTGTAAACAAATGTCCATATATCCAAATGGGTATGCCTATAGTTACTTAATAGTATTTATAATTATTTTTTAGTTTTAATTTACAGTCTTTCATCTCTAAAAGCGAGAAATCACGTTTTTCTTCCAAAACTAGAGAGTCATATTTTATGGCCAAACAAAACAAAATCATGTTTTCTCGTTGAAATAAAAAATCATGGTTTCTTACTAAAACCGTTAAATTTAGTTTTCCGCCAAAACCGGAAAATCTCGTTTTCCCCCAAAATTGGAAAATCATATTTTTCTGTCAAAACCGAGAAATCATGTCTAATCTTGGAAGCCACTTCCAGTGATCTCTCCATCTAGAAGACAAAACACTTGTACAAACAGCTTCCTTAGTCGTAAGAAAACTAAGTATATGACATAGCAATGAGTCAGGTAATAAGCTTATTCTGTCTTTCCATATGCTTCTTGCACTCTCTTCAAGTGCCATTTGTAAGAGACCTAACCTGATATATTAGAAAAAACGTTATTACAAATCTCCTTAATATTATTGAGAAATGATTTGATTAGGTGTCTTCACCACAATTAATCCCGAATTGGATCCCAAATTGACGGGTTAGAAAAAAATTTAGAGATACGATCAACGATCGGGGACTAATCATTTTAATAAATAAATGATGATATGTCCTATTAATAATGATGACATAGATCCTATGTAATTATGACATGACTTAACACAATTATAACGTAAAGTTCAATTACAGAAATTCAAATCACCTTAACATTAGTTGAGAAGTGATTTGTTTAGGTGTCTACACCACAATCATTTTAACAAATAAATGATGACATGTCCTATTAAAAATGATGATTGAATCCTATGTAATTATGACATGACTTAATACAATTATAACGTAAAGTTCAATTCTATAAATTCAATAAATAGTTACCATAATTAAAAAAATATAAGTAAAATAACTTAAATCTTAGATAAAGTTTATTACAAACATATACTAAACAAGTTAATAAGAAACTAAATAAAATATTGATTTATTTATTAGTGTTTTATATATTTTTAATGTTTCTAATGCATTTATATATGGTGAAAGCGTAATAAGATATTGTGTCATTACTATATTTTTAAAAATAATATAATATTATTTTCGAAAGTTATTACATGATTTTAAGATTGTTGTAACATGATCAATTTATTATAGATATTTACATTTTAACAATATTTCAAACATTTTAATAATCTTTATATCATATCAAAATAAAAATTTATATAAAAAATATATTTTTCTGGACAATTAAATATTAAAGCTGTATATAAGTTTATTAATCAATGTAAAGATAAATCTAATCACGTTTCTAAATTATTGAATTTTATTTAAAATTTAATTTGAACAAAATAATTTAATTGAGTGATTAGCATTCAATTATCTTTTATAAGTTAAACTTTTTTAGCTAAAACCAAAAAAATAAAAATTATTAAATTTTATTCTTAAAAAATATAGTATAAAAGTTTTATTTCAAAAATGAAAAATTAATTTATTAATTTAAAATATTTAAATACAATAAATTAGAAAATTAAAAGAAATAAAAAAATTAAAAAATGATTACGTTGTACTTTTTGAAAATTAATGAACTTAAATATAAATGTAACAAAATATATATTAAAAATTTATTTTTTTGCGCATGCCGCATAAAACCATTTAGTTCAAGATATATAAGAAACTTGTTCCAAAAAAGATAATAAAAAACCCTAACTTTTTTTTGTTTTTTTCTGACCAAAGGCTAAGAAACCCTAAGTGTCAAATAATACCAAGTTATATATATATAGACGTGTCATTCATCAGATTGGTGAAACGGAAACTAAAAAGTTACGGACTCCGGAATATCGACTCTGTGTTTGATTCCGCTACAGACATCTTGCACAAATAAGATCAGAGAACAAACTGAGACACAAAGAAGATTTAGAATACCAGCCACAAAGTAACTTCGACTTTTTTTTAATAACTCGAATGCATGCCCGGCCCAAAACATGTTTAGACCCTGTGCACAATCAAAATATTAGGGTCATTTCTTGTACAAATCAAAATTTTAGGGCCTTTTCTTGTATGTTCAAAAAATAAAAGGACCCTTTTCTTATATAAAATTAAAATTGCAGGACCATTTATAAAGAAAATGTACAAGCAAATGGTGGGACCCTATACCAAAGCACCCTTCGCACACGTCCAGAGCCAGCGCTGCTCGAATATGGGTCTTGACCTAAGTTAATTTATACAACTCTATACAGGCTAACTCCTAAACAAAACAGAAAAGGAAAAGCTTAGAAATAGAAAACAAAGAATTGGTAGTTATCTACGAGAGATAGAGGTGTCAACGGGCGGAACGTTTGTGGGCTACCCAAGTCAAATTCATTTTGGAAGTGTTATGGACGCGCTCAGTTAATTAATAGTCTAATTAGAAGAGAAAAATCAATTGGTCCACAATCTAATTGGATAAAAACTAAATGGACAATGGTGTCCATGGACTTCCTAAAACATACTTTAATGGTTTTAACAGTAACATAGTTTTACAAATTTATCAAAAGCACACAATTTTAGTGGAAAAACAAAATTTTACGAATTTTGGCGAGAAAACATAATTGTGAAATAACATAATTTTGGTGGGAAAATGTAATTTCACGGGTTTAACGGAAAAATTTACAAACAGTGAAAAATTTGTTTTTCAAAAAAATTTAAATGATTTATTATGGAATTAGTTTTACGCAATTTTTGCAGGAAAACGTAATTTCACGGTTTTGATGGGAAAATTAACATTTTTGGCGGAAAAACATAATTTTTAGTTTTTGAAGAAAAACACGTTTCACGGTTTTTGCAAGAAAACATAATTTCGGTTTTGGCGAGAAAACATAAGTTTCGGGTTGTGGTAGGAAAACATGATTTCTCGATTTGGCAAAAAATATGATTTCTCGGTTTTGAAGAGAAAACATTATTTCTCGATTTTGGCGGAGAAAATAATTTCTCAATTTTGATGGGAAAACATGATTTTTTTTGTTTTGACGGGAATATATTATACGAATCATAAGGAATAATTAACAAATTTGATTTATATTGCTCTGAATAGAAAGGAAAAATTGTTCCTTATAAATGATTTTCTTTTAGAAATATTAAGGAATGCATTGACCTTTAGCATATTGAACGAGAACATTTATTCTAATAGGTGTGTAGATATGATATATGACTTCTATCTTATTAAAACAGAAACATTGTGTTTGACCTAACATTTAATTTGTGAGTTTTTAAATTAAATACATCTTCCTACTTTATAGTTAAACCTTCATTAAACAATAATATTCTTTTCTTTATATTTCTATCCATATTTCCAAACAGTATATTTATTTCTTTATACTACTATTCATATTTCCAAACAATATTATGACTAATCTTGTGTCCAAACAATATAAAATATTAGATCTCATATTTTTAATAATTTCTAACAGTTTTCTTTTAAAATATTTAGATAATTAAATAATCTAAAAATTCAAATAATTTATAAAACAATGAATATAAATAACTTATTTTTATAGGTCTAAAATATTATAAAAACATTTCAATCAATAAAATTTTAATTAAATTAACGAATTATTTTATTTATATTTCTTAAATAATGATCATATCATTTATTTAAATAGCATAATAATTCAATAATAATTATTAAATATATATATATATTATAAATTGTATAATAAATATAATAACAAAAATAATTATGACTATCATCTATGGCTATCATCTACGTTTAAGAACGTGAAAGTCGTTAGATTAAAAGACAAGTGCAGTGATTTTCACAGGTTTTAAATATAGATACTTTTAAAACATGAATTGAATTATCGGATCACCAGATTAATCAGTTGACCATGGGACTGAATCGAATTTAAAAACATTAATTTTAAATGAAAAAATATTAAATTGTTAGTAAATTATTAATAAAATATCTCGCGCTTTGCAAGTGTGGGTCAAACTCTAGTTTTATGTTAAGATTAAACACAAAAGGTGCGTTGCACTCCCTAGGTGACTGGTTAGGGCATCCACAACGGCCCAAAATGAGGAATCCTTAGCACTAAAACCTAGGGCATTTGGTTTAAAATAATGATATCGAAGCCTAGTCCGCTAAGGAGCGGTTCGTAAATAAGGAGTTTAAGGATCGAGTCCTTAGTGACATGGCCGCGTGTAATTGGCTGGGGGAGATATGTACTTTGGTGTTGAAAAAAAAACTCATTCGCGATACGAAACGAAAAAAAAAGCTCTCGGTGACTGAAGAGGAGATTTGATCTCCTGAGATAATCGAGGTAAATTGAAGCCTTATGTTGTTGAATTATGGCATTAGAATAGCTTGCATGTTGTTTTCCTCGCGTTTAGGGTTTAGTTTTGGCTTTTAAATCGATTTTGGGATCTTTCAGTTAGAAGTTAGGGTTTCAAAGATTTGGATTTCAATCGATTTGGGGATATTTAAGTTTGTTGTTACTGTTTGTTATAAGGTTTGGGTTTCTATCGATTAGGGGATCTTTGGGTATTTAGTTAGGGTTTAAACGATTTGGGTTTCAATAAATTTGGGGTTATTTGAGTTTGTAGTTATGTTTTGAAAAAGGTTTTGGTTTCAATCGATTAGAGTATCTTTCGGTTTGTAGTTAGGGTTTAAAGGATTTGGGTTTCAATAAATTTGGGGATATTTGAGTTTGTAGTTACGTTTTGAAAAAGGTTTTGGTTTCAATCGATTAGGGTATCTTTCTGTTTGTAGTTAGGGTTTAAAAGGATTTGGGCTTCAATATATGTGGGGGTTCTTGGGCTATTACGATTTGTACTCAGGTTGTATCTTCTTCTCTTAGATTATGTGCTCTGACTCTGTGATTGTTTTCCTACTAACTGTGTTGAGCTTTATATGTGCTCTGAATGTGATGAGCATTATGGTTTCAATTTTTTTTTGTGTTGTGAATATGCTCTGACTCTGTGATTATTGTTGTTTACCGTCATGATTGTTCATCAGGCTTATTGTAGTTGGTGTAGAAATAAAAATGGGACTGTTGTGTTCTTAACGGTTGTTATTAGCATTATTAAACGAGTTTTGTCTTAGTTTATGGTAGTCTACCACATTTATCAGATCATGTAGTCTACCACACTTATCAGACTATTTGACTCTGAGATTCTTTTCGAGAAAATGTTGAGCTTTATATGTGATCTGAGTCTGTTGAGCTTAGTATTATAGACTGTGTGACTGTGTGCCTCTCTGTGATTCTTTATAATGTTGTCAATGTCCATTCTTTACGATTGTATAGGAGAACAAGTTCTGAACCTTTGAAGTGTAATAGTTACCTTGTCAATATCTTTCAGGTTAAGGAAACATTGGACAAGATTATAGCTACAACCAGCCTTCTTCATCAGAGTCGTATGATTTAGGCTTTACCTGCCTTCTTCAAGCAGAAGCTGATGCTTTCCCTGATGAAGCTGAGAGTAGCTACAACATTGTGGAGGCGGTTTAGTACCCACCTCAACCTGAGTGTGATGATGGAACCCCGAAGACATGCGACTGTGGTGCTGAGCCTGTTGTTGCCACGTCTTACACCTCAAAAGATCCAGGGAGAAGGTACTTCACGTGTGAGAATGTCAATGATGGAGACTGGCATGTCTGGAAATGGTTTGATGTGGCGGTTATGGAGGAGGTTAGTGGCTTTCAGAGACAACTTAGGCAGGTTAAGGATCAAGGTTATGAGATTGAGCAGAAGCTGGTTAAGGTGGAGAAAACAGTGTCTGAGTTTGCTAAGAAGAAATCAGGGGTTACAAATGGCTTCGTACTGGGTGTTTGTATAATGGCTAGTCTATTAGTTTTCATAGGTATGGTGGTCGTAGATGTTGTCTGGTTAGTTTCTTGCCTGGTTAAATTCTCTCCTTCTGCTTCGCATACTTTTTTCCTCATATTTTATAAACTTCTGACCGTCTTCCTTCTTGTGTGTTCAGGAAGAGCTTCAAAGGCCTAAACGCGAGTGTCTGACCTTGACATTGTTCTATAAGGTACTTAACTTACAACTTCCTAGTTTCTTTGCTAGAACTCTATTAAACTTAAGTCTTGAGTACCTAAAACTGAAAGTGAACATGTTATTAAATGCTACTGAGTTGCTCTCTACCTTCCTAACCCCTCGGATTTGATAGGTTTTAAATGTTAACTTGTTATTAAACTTAAGTCTCTATATTGCTACTAGAGTGCACAGAGCTTTGTACTTAGTCAGATGAGCTTGGTTTTAAATTCCACTAAATTGCTTTCTACCTTCCTAACCCCTTCAGATTGGATTGGTTTTAAATGTTAGGTAGTTATGAATCGATTACTTAAGGCTATGTGTTGCTACTAGAGTGACACAGAGCATTCTCTAAAATGGATAGCAATTCTGGTTTTGTAAACCTACTGAATAGCCAATGTTCAGTAGACCTTGATTCACCCGAACCTGCTTGGCTCA
This sequence comes from Moricandia arvensis, assembly GCA_905132765.1. NCBI lineage: Eukaryota > Viridiplantae > Streptophyta > Magnoliopsida > Brassicales > Brassicaceae > Moricandia > Moricandia arvensis. Next base: position 68,755 of record CAJHQP010002422.1, read on the forward strand.
GTAGCCAATGTTCAGATGAGTCTGGTGTCAAGAAGAGGAGGAAGTGGTCTCCCAAAGAGGATAAAATCCTTATTGGTGTGTGACTTAACACCAGTAAAGACAATGTGGTTGGCAATGAGCAGAAAGCTGGTGCGTTTTGGAAGAGGATTCAAGACTACTACAACTCAAGCCCTCTCCTGCTTGGAACAACACCTAGAGAGCTTGTTCAGTGCAAGCAGAGGTGGTCTAGTATTAACGATCAAGTCTACAAGTTTGTTGGATGTTTTGAAGCGGCTCTAAGGGACTAGAGAAGTGGTCAAAATGATGATGATGTGATGAAAGCTGCGCTGGATATCTTCTACAACGACTACTCCATCAAATTCAACCTCGAACATGCCTGGAGGGAGCTGAGGCATGACAAGAAATGGTGTTCCACCTTTGTGGCTAAGGACACTGTGAAAGATAAGCGCAAACAAGTTTTTCAGGTTGATGCCGAAGAGGCAGAGGGTAGACCTGTTGGGGTGAATGCTGCTAAAGCAGCTAGTAAGAGGAAGAAGAGTGGCAAAGAAGAGGAGTTGTCTAAGTTACAGTCCTTGTTAGAAATCAAAGAAAAACTCTCTAAACAGAAACTCCTTAACAACTTACTTGCCAAGAATGAGCCACTTTCTGAGATGGAAACATCTCTTAAACTCAAACTGATGGCTGAGATGTTATGATGTGTTTATATGTTCAGTTTAAGGAAATAATGTTGTTTTGAGTAAGTCACGGGTGCATTTGGAGTTATGCTAACTCTTGTCTTATTTGTTGACTTATGCTAACGTTTGTCTTTTTTGTTTTTGCAGGTGAACCAATTCACGGGTGCATTTGGAGAAGTGCATGTGTTTTGCTCTGTAGGACATGTGAATGAAGTCACGGGTTCTTCTCTTTCACTGCACTTCTATAGATGTAATGTGTTTAGCCTTAGCTTTCTTTCCTCTTCATCAAAACTTGTATTGTACTGCTACTATTTGTAACTTCTCGACTTGTATGGATATGTCTACTTGCTTCTATTAAAGACTTTGGTCTGTCTCGACTTGGTTTCATTTCCTTTGCACTACTATCAAGTTTCTTGTCTTTAACTCCAAAGATCACAGGTACAAGAGAAGGTAATAGAAGTGTTTGTGTTATCTTTCTCGTGTTTGTTTTTTTTTGATCCAAAATGATGACGATAATTTTCGAACTTGATATTTTTATAACCCTATGAGTAATTAAATCCCAATTAATTAAATCTAGTTATACACAACAAATAAAAATGAACTCTGTGACGATAATCTTTAAACTCAGCTTATTAGAATTAGTCTTGTAAGCAAATTGTATATTTGTATTCGGATTTATGCTTATCCAAAATTACTTTAATATTGAGAAAGAAAACTATTACCAAATTCTTAGTTTGAGATTATTGACTAATATTTTTGTTCTGATCGGTAATTGATTGATTTAAATACTATTACCAAATTCTTATTCGCTTGACTTTTTGTAATTAAACTCTTGATATTTTTTTTTGTTTTTTAAGGAGGGACACACACAATGTCAACATCTTCATCCGATGAACTCGAACAAAGATTGGACGAAGCTTTCGACGATATCTTCGAAGAAACATTCAACAGCATAGTGGAGGCCCAACCCAAAAAGCAAAGGAAACATGCGTATATAGAACGAAACCGCGAAGAAGGACACAACCGTTTATGGAATGACTACTTCAGCGAAGATCCGACATTTCCGGCACAATTATTCAGACGCCGTTTCCGTATGAACATGGAATTATTCTTGCGTATTGTCCATCGCCTCTCAGAGGACGTTCCATACTTTCGGCAAAGAAAAGATGCAACCGGGAGGTTTGGTCTTTTTGCACTACAAAAATGTACAGCTGCAATTCGTCTGCTTGCTTATGGTTCTGCAGCTGACACGGTTGGCAAATACCTTAGTCTTGGTGAAAGCACGACAATTTAGTGTTTAAAAAATTTCACTGAAGGAATAATACAGTTATTTGGAGATGAGTATCTACGATGACCCACACCAGAGGATCTTCAACGACTACTCGATATTGGAGAGAAATGCGGGTTTCCTGGGATGGTAGGAAGCATTGATTGTATGCATTGGGAGTGGAGAAATTATCCAACCGCTTGGAAAAGACAGTACACACGGGGATCGGGAAAACCGACAAATGTCTTAGAGGTTGTAGCTTCACACGATCATTGGATATGGCACGCTTTTTTGGTCCTCCAGGTACCTTAAACGATATTAATGTCCTCGATCGGGGTCCTGTTTTTGATGACATTTTACAAGGTCGAGCTCCCAGGATAGACTACATGGTCAACGAACACATGTATAATTTGGCCTACTACCTCACACACAGTATATATCCAAAATGGTCAACATTTATCCAATCTATCTCACTTCCTCAAGATCCTAAAAAAGAGTTATTTGCTAAAGTTCAAGAAGCAACCCGAAAAGATGTGGAGCGGGCTTTTGGAGTATTGCAGGCTCGTTTTTCGATTGTGAAGAACCCGACTCTTTCATGGGACAAGCAAAAGATAAGGAAGATTATGAGAACATGTATCATACTACACAATATGATCGTTAAAAATGAACGAGATGGATGCACTTTGTACGATATATCTGAATTTGAAGAAGAAGACGTAACTAGAACTTCACAGGTCGATATGTCCTACACTACCGACATGCCTACAAATCTCGGTAATGTGCTTGGCATTCGGAATCATGTTCACGATAGGCGTATACATAAATAGTTGAAAATGATTTAATCGAAAATATCTGTAACAAATTTGGGATGAAGATTATTAATTATTGTATCTTTATGTTTAATTATGCAATTAATAAAATTTGAAATTTCTCATGTTTAACAAAAAAAAAATCTAAGGACTCCTAAATGGAGTACGCCATTGGACTGACTTTTTTTATTAGAGTCCTTAATTATTCAAAAAAAAATTAGTTAAATAATGCTTAAGGACTCTAATAGTAGTTTCACCATTGGAGATGCTCTTATTCTCGGCTAGTTGATATATTCCTTCTTTTCCGGCCCTGTCAAACTTTTGTATGAATTTCTTTGACTTTGTATGCTAATTTTGTTTTGCTGTTCTTATTATTTAGGATATATTATCTCTTGTAGATAATTACCAATTCTGTAATTATCTATATGTAAGATTTTCCTCTTTTTTAAGGAATTAGCCTATATAGAGTTGTATAAAAACATTAACTTAGGTCAAGTCCCATATTCAGTTATATTCAAAACAGAGTCGAAGTTATTTTGTGGTTGGTACCCTAATCTTCTTTGTGTCTCGGCTAGTTCTTTGATCTTATCTGTGAAAGATGTCTATAACAGAATCAAACACCGAGCCAGATCACAAGACTATCTCACCCTACGACAGCACGTCTAGTAACAATCCAGGTGCTATACCTAATTGTACGAGCTACGATGAAGGGGCAGCTAAGTTTCTTAGGTATGGACTGACCTTTAATTAATGTATTACAGAACCTGCGGCTAATTCTTCTACGCTTGATGAAGTTCGGATGTTTCCTTTTCTTTCGACAATCCTACTAAGGATGTAGAATTATTATTTGAAAATTAGGGTTTCTCATTCTATCATGAATTTGTAATAAAGTTTTTTTTGTTTGTTTCAAATATCAGGTTGTGTCTCTTACAAAAGTCACTTCAAGAGAGTCCAATACGCACATGGGAAGATAGAATAAGCTTATTACCTGACTCCTTGCTATGTCATATACTTAGTTTTTTTACGAGTAAGGAAGCTGTTTGGACAAGTGTTTTGTCTTCTAGATGGAGAGATCTCTGGAAGTGGGTTCCGAGATTATATTTAGGTTGCTCAGACTTCCCAAGTGACAAAGTGTGTGTGGATTTCATCAACGAGTTTCTTCTAAATTTCAAGAGCTTGAGTGAATTCAATCTATGCATTACTGACAAAGTTGACTCTGAAACAGATGCCTCTCTTTATGAGCGGTGCCTCGATAAAGTAACCAAGCGCAAGATTCAACATTTTAAAGTCGAGTATTATATGGACACTGAGATACCCTTAACCCTTCCTGTGTGTGAGGCACTGGTATCCTTAAAGCTCTTTTCCGTAAAGCTGGACGATTTTGAGTCTCTTTCCTTACCTTGCCTCAAGGTTATGTACTTAAGTCATGTTATATTTCCTCACCATGCGGTTCTTGATACGCCGAGGCTTGAACACCTGACTCTCACAACTTATAAATTCGAAAGCTTCATGATCATCAAACGTATGAGTGACCATGTCAAGGTTGATATTGATCTTTTCTTTATGCTGAAAGATTATGACTTATCGGAAAGAAATGTCATCTATAATCTTCTCAACAATTTTTCAGCCGTAGGAGATATGACACTCTCATTGCATACTCTTAAGGTATGTAATCAAAACTGCTGACAGAGCTCCAATCTTTTTTTGTGTGTGTCATATTGCCTTCTTCTCTTTGGGCGCAGTTAATCAATTGTCTCCGGGACAAGATCCCACTGCCTAAATATCATGACTTGACCCGTCTGCGTGCTACTATGCTCTTAGAGTACACTTTTGAGTTGCTGCCATTCGTTCTTGAGAGCTGCCCGAATCTTAGTCACTTGACCTTGGTAATGACTGGATTTAACATTTGAAACTTCTAAACCCTAGAAAGTTTTTTTTGTTCATCTGCTCACTAATGTTTCTTGTTTTGTGTTTGTCATTGTTTGTGTGGTTGCAGAAACTGTTTAAAAGTTATCTTTTAGAGGCAGTGGCAAATATTTTTTCGAAAGTGCTGTCTTTTTGTTTGGTATCGTCTCTTGAATATGTAGAACTTGAAAGCCCTATCACGAAGGAAGCAAGGGAACAGGAAGTGGTAAGATACTTTCTAGGTAACGCGACATCACTCAAGAAGCTTGTTCTACTTTTGAATGTGTCTTATGGAGAGAAACATGACCTGGGAGTATTGAAGCAACGCTTTGACTCGCCGAGACGCTCTAGTTTATGTGAGTTTGATGTTTTTCTAGTGACTTTATAAGATGAAGGAACTATAAAAAGTGTGTAAGACTAAGACAACCAATAGTACTGATCAGACCAGCATTTTACTTTCTATCTTAAAAGAACAATCTAAACCCAAAAAAAAAGATTTGGTTCTGAAAACAAAATCAAGCCTTGACATGATGATTTCATGGAATGAACACAATCACAAGAAAATGAGTTATTTATTTGTTTATTTATTTAAGAACAATTGTTAAGACAATGTAAGTAGTGTACAATTGTTAAGACAAAGTAAGCAGTATACGAAATCTGAACTCAAATTGAATAAACACAAATACACAATCTTTTTTCTTTCTTTTACTGTGCTGCTGAAAAAACAAAACAAAAATGGTCAAAGAGCCGAAGAGTGTCAAAGTTACACATCACAACCAATGGATTCAGGAGAGTTTACTTTATTCTTTTTATTTTTATAAATTTAAGAGAAATACGGTAAGATATATCTAAAGAAGTTTTTCCAAGAAAAATGATTAACTTTATTAAAGTGTAAATATAAATTTATATTATTTGTGTTAACTAATTTAGATTTAGGGTTTAGAGTTATGGGGTGGAGTTTTAGAGGTGTGACTTAAAACTAAATATATATATATATATATTTATTTAAAAATTAAAAATAAAAAGTCTATTTTTGTTATTTTTCATTGAGATCTATTTTTGTGATAAAAAATTTAAAAAGTTTATTTGAGAAATTTGCCTTAAATTTAATCATTTTTCATTTAATATTCTTATGTTGGGTTTTGTATTATAGTTACTAGGATATGGACCCCCGCGAATCGCGGGGGAAAGTTAATATTAAGTTTTCAATATTAATTTTAAATAATTATATATTAAACTTTTTAATAAAATCATATAATATTTTTTAAAAATATATACAACTGATATAGTTAAAATAAAAACAATAAAATGAAAATGAAATTAGTAGAACTTTATTAAAATAAAAATTATTTAAAACAATAATGCCAAAGTGATGCAACCTTTCAAAAGTATTAAATTTTCAGTATTATTTTCAAAAGTATTATATATTAAATGTTTAAAAAATGAGAATATATAAATGTTTTAAGAAAATATATAGCTGATATAGTTAAAAATAAAAGCATTGAAGATGAAAATAAGATTGTTAGAATTTTATTATAAAAATATTTTAAAAACACTTTTGCTAAAGTGATGCAATCCTTCAGAATTATTAGGTTAACTAATAAATAGTAAATTTTCAATATTATTAAAAAGTGATTATATACTAAATGTAAAACAAATTTTTTTATATATTTGTTAACCTATATAATTTTTCTATCATGAAATGGTTCAGTTAACATGTACAATGGTGAATTTGTTTATAAGATACGATTTTTTAGTGAATGAAAATGTTTTCTGCTTAATTGATCGAATATTTAAAAAGTTTTTATTATGAAAGGTTTAACAGTTAAGCTTCTTGAAATATACAAGTTTCGGTTATGAAAAATATTCAATGAAAAAGTATAATGGTTAAGTTTGAGAAAATATGTAAGTCTTTAAATAATGAATGCGTTTCTTGCGTAAGTGAAACTATGGTGTTATACTCGAGTTCTTAAATGAAATTATAACCGTTAGATTAGAGATTATGTACAAACTTAACCGTTGGATGTTATTTATTTTTTCTTATAATAAACTGACAACTTCAGCGGTTAAAGAAAAGATACACTTTGAGATTATAAGAGAATGACACATCATTTGCTAAAACAGTTTAATGATATCAGTTACAATGAAAAAAAATCTTGTTTATTAAATTACAAAACTTTGAGAAACTGAAATTTTATATTGAATTTTATCCAATAGAAATGATGATGTTGGTAAAAACAAAAAAAAAGCTTGATATTAGATTGTTGGTTGGTTTGGTTATAACCCAAAGATGTGTGAATTATAAACTTGGATAATGATTAAATCGCACACAATGTCTTTTTCTTAAGGAGTATTTCAACCGTATTCCAACTCTTGGATTACACAAAATCTCTCTTTTGATAACAAAATCAAAATCTACTCTTCTTCGAGGCTAAGATACAAAAGAAACAAATTGAGCTTTAGTGTTTATATTTATTTCTTCAAAGATCTTGTATTATCTTTGAACAACGAATCTCTCTCTCGCTCTCTAACTAATTATTGGTTTCTATTTTTTTTATCCATTTGCCAATTCCTACAACTCTTTATATTGAGAGCTAAGAGTTACAACCAACAATTTCAATAGTTAACAAAGAGTTTTTAATGGTTAACACTAATAGTTTCAAAAGTTGTAGTTGCAATTGTTAAATAGTTGCAATCGTTAGTCAATAGTTGCAATCATTAACACCAAAAGTTATAATCACCAAAGGTTACAATGTTTCGTTACATTCACACTTAAGAGTTACAACCAACAGTTGCAATGGTTAACAAAGAGTTTTAATGATTAACAGTAATAGTTGCAAGAATTGGAGTTGCAATTGTAATCAATAGTTGCAATGGTTAGTCAATAGTTGCAATCATTAACACCAAAGGTTTTAATCACCAAAGGTTGCAATGTTTTGTTACATTTACATCTTTTCAGTGATGATTACGCGCACACATTTTTGTTGACTGTACATTTTCACCCTTTCGGTTATGATACATTTGCACTCTTTCAGTGACGACATGTTCACACCCCTTCGACACGATCCTTCGCACCTCTTCAGTCAAGATACGTTTGCAACTCTTAGGTCACGACACGTTCGCACCTCGGTCACGACATGTTCGCATCTCTTCGTTCACGACCCGTTTGTACCTTTGCGGTTACGACAAGAGGTACCTCTTGGATCACGACATGTTCACACCTATTTAGTGATGTTATGTTTGCACACCTTGGATGATGATCCCTTAATACCCCTTGGGTGACGATCCGTTCTTACCCCTTCGGTGATGCCATGTTTGATCATCATTAATAATGTTACTAAAAAAACTAATATACCTTTGAGAATATAGTCACGATGTATGTAATCATCATTCTCCTTTTTAAGTTTCTTCATCCTCTCTTCCAAAGAAACATTCTCAGCATCCCATACATTATATTAAGTGTTATGAGATGATAATACATTTTCTTTTCCAATCTTCAAAATTCTACTCTCTCAAGCCTTTCTAAACTTTTATGTAATCTCTCCTACAAATACAACAATCATAGTTCACAAGAAAATATTTTCTAAGATTATTGGTTAGTTGGGGATTGTAAAATATTACAACAATTCACTTAAATTATAACAAAGATGAATAATTACTTTAATGTACCAATTAATTAAAGGGTGTGTTACTCATAAATTAAAAGAGAAATGTGAAAGGGTGCATTGTTCATAAATTAAAAACAATATATGTGAAAATATACATCATTCAGCAATAAAAAGAAGCATGTGAAAAGATGTGTTGTTAAAAAATTTAAAATGCATGTGAAAGAGTGTATCACTCAACAATTAAAAGAAACATGTGAAAGAATGTGTTGTTTAGAAACTAAAAGAAAACATTATTAAAAAATACGTTTGTGATTTTAAAAGGGATGTGTTGTTTGAAAATAAAACTATTCAATGAAAATTTATGTTTATTACTCTAAATGATATGTGTCATTTGAAAATGAAATTATTCAGTGAATAATTGTTAAACTATTTTTTTTTGTTAACGTAGGAAAATAATTTTATATCCCTTAGATCATAAAAATTAAAATATCTGAAACTTGGATTTAATTTTTTTTTCCTATAAAAATAAGATGATAATATGATATCAGCTGAACAAAAAGTAGGTTTGTTATTAAGAAGTTCCAAAGATGAGTTTAAATTAGTTAGTTTTTTAGAAGTTTTAAAGATGAGTTTAAAAATATTTGGAAAGTCAGTTACATATATAATTGATGAAAATGACAACTGAAGCGTTGCATTTGTTTGCGGAAGAGATGCGACGCTAACTCATAACATGAATGGGTGTTTCGTAGCATTAAAAACTGTCGTTCTTGCTTTCAGGATATCCGCTCAAGAACATAATGCACATTTGTTGTGGGTATAGTTAAAATCTTTAAGTTATTTAATATTTATTTCAAAGAATTAATCCAACATGCATTTAATGGGAACTATATGTGTCGTTTTCGATCCAAATTAGATGTATATGTGGCTATACAAATATGGGAAATGGTTTATAAATATATAATATTATAAAAATACAAAAATTATCCAAAAAATCATATTAGATGATATTTATAATCAGTTTTAATAGTATTAAATATATATAAATAGATATAAAATGAATTATACAATTTTTATGATGAAAAGATACATATTTATACATTTTGATAATATCTTTTAAATAAACCTCATATAATGTTGAAATATTATGTTTAAGAATCTTATTTTAATGTTGAAAATTATGTTTTTTTCAAAAAAAGTCACATATATTATAAAATTGTGTTCTTTCAAAGAAAATTCATATGATGTTGAAAATTTTACTGTCTTTTCAACCATGTAACTATTAAAAATAGTTGTAGAAAAATTCTTATATGTGTTTTTTTCATTATAAAAAAAATCTACTAATAGTAGGAATCCCAAATAATGTCTAATTATGCAATTCTTCATTTTAACATTACGTTTTTTTTTTGTGAAAAAGAGTTTATGAAAATCATTACCACCAACAATATTATTTCTATATAAAATCTAATTTTATAATGAAAGACACAACTTTTAAATGTAAAACATACAACCTTAATATTATAAAAAGACACAAAATTATAAACACACATTATTTCATAGTTTAAAAAATATATTTTTAAGATGAGAAGATATATTTATACATTTTTAAGATGAGAAGACATATCTAAACATTTTTCCTCAACCATTTCAATAGTTATATGTTAGAAAAGACACAACCTTTTATTATTAATTATTTTTCAATAGTTACGCAATGATCTAAATATTTTTCTCTATCATTTCAATAGTTTATGTTGAAAAGACGCAAACTTTCATCATTAATTGCTTTCAGTAATTACATTTTTGAAAAGACACAATTTAACATTGAAATTGCTATTATTAAAAGATACATTAAAATATATTGAGCCAATGATTACGGAAGCTCTTAGGCCATGTTTATTGCAGGGTTTTTATGTGTATTTCTTAACTTATGTTAAGAGCAAATTCTTAGTTTTTAACTAAGAAAAACTAAGAACCGGCTCTTAAATAAGAGTTTTAAGAGCCGGTTCTTAACCGTAAAGTAAAATAAAAAAAACGAAAAAATTAAAAATTATAAGTTAAGAACCTCACTTAAGAACACCGCAATAAACATGGCCTTATTTTGGAGAACCCCATATTTGTTAAAACATCGACTAAACTGGTAGTAACCTACTGTCACAATTTAGTAAAATGTAATGTTGGGGCCGATATCTATTCCTCTTGCTGTTACAATTTAGTAAATCTAAAAATTTAACATGTTCATCCCTAGACTAAAGATGCTCAAAAAGATAAATATATCAGTACAAATGTCAATACCGAACAGAAATCTATAAAGTCATAATTTTTTTTAAACTAACAGTCATAATTTTCAAAGAGATATTAAATTATTTTTTATTTTCTTGCCAAAAAGAAATATATTTCGTAACACCCATTTAACATACACATTTTTTAATATACTGTTACTATTAGCTACTATTACATCATTATCATCGTTATTTCTTTCTAAAAATCATAAAGTTTGTAATAATTTTCTATTCTAGATCGTGGCAATGCAAGGCAGGCAATAAATCTTTTTTTTTTGGAACCCAAGTAATAAATTTTCATCTTTACAATTATGAAGTGGAGACAAACTTCTCAGTTTTGTTTACCCGTTTTCTATAATAATAATCAACGACAGCTTTGCTTTTAACCTTTTTTTTTTTGAAATCTTATAAAACCACTTTGATTTAAGGAACGTTAACAGATCTTCAAACATTTTTAGTACTTTTAAAGACGCATACTTAGACAAAATGGTAACTGCTAAAAAAATCAAGGCTACTTATGATGATATGACATAACTTTGGACATCTTTAAAAGAGTGAATATATTATTTCAATTGCATTATTTTGTGGAACATGAAAATTACAGAGACTTTGTTCTGTCATTACAAAACCAGAGTATGAAAAAAAAATAGAGTATGAAAAAGACAAGACAACAAAAACTAAACGAATACACTCATAAAAAGTGAAAACAAATACTCAGACATAGGCGAGAAAAAATAAGAAGGCATTCAATTCCTTTAATCATCGTGTGTAATAATAAGAGGAGTAACTCTCTTGATGTGGTATCTCTAGTGTAAATGAGATTATATATTCGTTTCTTAACAACTGTTGCCATCTTGGCGATTGTGGACTGGAAAAAAAATAGATAAAGAATAATTGAGAAGAGATAAAGTGAAAAAAAAAGGATTGAAGAATGTGTGTAAGAAATGAGAAACGTAGATATATATATAAAGAGTGTCAAAAGAGGCATAATATAAGGGTTGTGTTGTTTAAGAGGAGACTGTTCGTGAAAAGATGCCAAACACGACAGTTTTTTGTGATGTAAATCAAGTAGAACAAAAGAAATGTACATCCGTTAGATGATAAAAACAAACAAATCTAACCATTGGATTAAAACTAAAGACTGGTTTGCTATTATGCTGTGTAGAGAGACTAAGATCTTAAAAATCCACAGAGAAAAGGGTTGGGGGACAATGGCATGAGTTCCTTCGTGGGGTTTGCCTTATAAATTGCACTCTTTCTCTGTGTCTCCTCCCTTTCTGAAAGTCTCTTGCATTTGATATTATAATAGTAGACATGTGAGATAGTCGTTTTCTTTTTTTTGATTAATCAGGGGTGTCCGGCGGCCGAGACCAACCGACTAAATCCCCTGAGAGCCTCCAACCCGGGTACAGGTGGGTAGGAAATTAAATCCCACCTGGGAGGTGGCCAGCGTGAGTCGAACCCGGGACCGTATTGGGGCCTAAGCTCCCTCAAGTACCACTGGGCCAACTAACGCTGGTTGAGATAGTCGTTTTCTTAAAATAAATTACGTATAATCAAAATAATTTGAAGCGCAATTATTTTCGATATATAACGCTTTCCTTGATATGAGCTCACAAATTAAAATGATTGATGTTTCATACACATATTATCCAACAATTGTGATTGTTGGATAATATATTTTTGTTTTTTAAACCAGAAAAAAATTATGAAAAGTTATATTTGTCATTATTGAGAGATACTCTTTGCACCTCCACCACCGAAATTCCTTGCATCACCACCGTTGCAACTCATCCACCACTACTCTTTTCACTACACCTATACCATCACCGCCTCCGTCACACCCTTTACCTCCACCTCACAGCCATTGTGGGAAATATAGTATTTTTTTGTTGTAAATGTTTATATTTAATTTTCTTATAATAATGAAATATTTGATGGTTTTATTAATTTTAGTTTTACTTTGATTTAAGGAAAACAAAGTTGTCGGAAAATCATCGGCTTGATTTCTCATCAGAAAGAAGCAATCACCTTCCGGCAAAGTACTTCCGACAACAGTTTGGTCGGAACTTACAGACTACGTTTCTAATAAATGATGAGTATCGAGATAAATCTTGATCATCAGGAAACAATTTCCGTGTTTGCGATAAACTATTGATTAATATGACCGCATGGTATTGCTTCTATTTCTTGTAGTGTAAACAGAGAAAGAGAGAAAGAGGAACATTAAAGGATAAAGAAAAAATGATTTGGAGATAAGTTTTTGGGACAATATGATTCTGTGTGTTAGTTTTAATTTAATGACCAGCGAGATTCATAACAGTGGAGGAGACAACTCCTTGATCACATCATGCGTGATACACCGCATTTGATTTTTTTTTGTATCTAAAATTTGATCCAAGATTCTTTAAATAGAATTGAAAAGGTAGGAATGGTAAAGTATGCAACATTTCAAAAGTAAACTGTTAGGTACAAATAGAAGGATGCAACCTTTCGTAACTAAATTTTGAAACTAATTAAAAACAAAACTTTTGCAAATAATAGATTTTGAGAGATGATAGTGAAAAGACACAAATATAATTTAACTTGTTTTCGACAGATGTAACTTTTGGGATGAAACAACGCAATTTTTTAACTTCTTTGTAACAAATGCATCTCTTAGGATGAATCAACACAGCCTTTCACATTAATTGAGTTTACTATTATTAATAGTAGATATTAGCACATAAATATTATAAATTTGTGATTATATAATGTTAATTTCATTGTAGTAAAATATAATATAGAAATTATTTCACACAACAATAATATTGCATTTAAGAAATTTTACAATTAAAAATCATAATACAATCATAATATTTTACAACAAATTATCAAATTACATGTTACATAAGCTGAAAATATTACACATACAATACAAATATCATGAATTTGTAATAAAGTTTTTTTTGTTTCTAATATCAGGTTGGGTCTCCTACAAAAGTCACTTCAAGAGAGTGCAATACGCACATGGGAAAATAGGATAAGCTTATTACCTGACTCCTTGCTATGTCATATACTTAGCTTTCTTTTGACTAAGGAAGCTGTTTGTACAAGTGTTTTGTCTTCTAGGTGGAGAGATCACTGGAAGTGGCTTCCAAGATTAGATTTAAAGAGTTTCTGTCTCCGAAAAGACAAAATGTGTGTGGATTTCATCAAAAAGCATCTTCTGAATTTCATGGTCTTGAGTGAATTCAAGCTATGCATTTTTTGACAGATATGACTCTGATAAAGATGCCTCTCTTTATGAGGAGTGCCTCGATAAAGTGACCAACCGCAAGATTCAACATTTTCAAGTCAAATATTTTCGGGACATGGAGATAACCTTAACCCTTCCTATGTGTGAGACATTGATATCCCTAACTATCTTTTCTGTAAGGCTGAATGATATTGAGTCTCTTTCCTTACCTTGTCTCAAGGTTATGTACTTAAGAGTATGTTATATTTCCTCATAATGTGGTTCTTGAAACGCCGAGGCTTGAACACCTGACTCTCATAGGTTCTCAATCCGATAGCTTCATGTTAATCAAACGTATGAGTGACCATGTCAAGGTTGATATTGATGTTGTCTTTGAGCTGACGAATTATGACTTATCCGAAGGAAATGTCATCTATAATCTTCTCAACAATTTTTCAAACGTGGGAGATATGACACTCTCAGAGAATACTCTTGCAGTATGTAATCAATCTAATGACAAAGCTCTAATCTTTCTTCTCTTAGTTTGTGTTATACTCATGTCATTCTAACATTTTTTTTCGTTTCATAAAAAGTGTCATTCTACATTTCCAATGCAATTTTTGTACTTCTTCTGTTTCTTTATATAAGTAATTTTAGAGATTTTATTTTGTTTCACAATGTAAGTTGTTTTCAAATTTCAATATAAAAAGTAAAAAAAATTAAAATAAAATTAGAAATATAATTTATATCATTGGATCTTTTTTCTTTTAATTAAATAGTAAAGGTATAAAAGTGGTTTTCTAAATCCTTGTGCTTTTAGCCAAAACTACTTATATAATGAAACGGAGGGAGTATATAATTATTTTCTTACTCTTTCAAACAACTAATAATTTTTTATTAGATTATTTTTTATTTAAATAATTATACATTAAATGAAGACATTATCACTTTCTTAATCCATGCAAAATGTGTTTAAATGACACTTATTTAGAAACGGATAGAGTATTGACTAATTCTCTTTGCTTGCAGTTAATCTGTTGTCTCCGGGACATGAACCCCCTACCTAAATTTCGTGACTTGACCTGTCTGCGTGCTACTATGTGGTTAGAGTACTCTTTTTGAGTTACTGCCGTTCCTTCTTGAGAGCTGCCCGAATCTACGACACTATCTTGGTAATGACTTGCTATAAACTCTGAAACTTCTTACCTAAGAAAGGTTTTTTGTTCATCGACTGATTAATGTTTCTTGTTATGTTTTTGTCAATTTTCTGTGGTTGCAGATATTGGTTAAGGATAATTATTTAAAGTTAGAGGCAAATAGTCTTTCGAAAGTGCTGTTTTTTTGTTTGGTATCGTCTCTTGAATACGTTGATATTGAAAGCCCTATTACGGAGAAAGTAGTAGAACAAGATGTGGTTAGATACTTTCTAAGCAACGGGACATCACTCAAGAAGCTTGTTCTACGTTTGTTTGTATCTGATGGAGGAGAGAAACACGACCTCGAAGTCTTGAAGCTACGCTTTGACTCTCCAAGACGCTCTAGTTTGTGTCGGTTTGATGTTCTTGTAGTGGTTTAGACTCAGGATGAGATAAAACAATCTTACCATTTAGGTTTAGGCAAGCCTCTTAAATAGCATTTTTAATTTTGTCACCAAAAAAGTTATTAACAAAACGAACGATTCAAATAGTTTTTTTCTATATTAAAATTTTTAATTTAATTTTTTTTTAATTTTAAACCCATTCCAAAAGTCTACTCTATAATTTTAAATCCTAACTATATATTAGTTAATCATAAGGATATAAGTTTATAATTATACTTTTAATAAAACACTTTGGGTCATTTCTTAAAAACTATTTTTGTGATAATTATTTTTTGGGAAAAATGTTAAACAAATCCTCAACTCTCTCGTTTGGACTATTTTAGTCCCAGACTTTTGAAAAGACAACAAAAATGATAAACTTTTTGTTGACCAATATAAAAATCCCTAACTTTTCTTTGACTGAATCAAAATAGGCCCGACGTTAATTACACTAACAGAAATGTTAACTTTGTTAATTTTCGTCGTTAGCCAAAACGATGCCGTTTTATGCAATGTTAATTTTAAAAAATTGAAACCCTAGAATCATTTTTCTCCAAATCAAATTGGGAATTCTCCTCATTCATAGAACCCTAAATCACGATTCCAACCCAAAACACCTCTAATCCCATATGAACTCTCCGATATCGAACCTGAACTCATCTTCAGAGTAATCAACGAAATCGAGCTCGATTAGAGGAATTTAGGTGCTGGATCGCGATTTAGGTTCTTGATAGTGAGAAAAATCCCCAAATCGATTTGGAGAGAAAAGGGATTTAAGGCTGGCTATTATTAGATTAAAGAAAACGACGTCGTTTTAGGGTCTCGGTTTTTTTAAAATTAACGTCGCATAAAACGACGTCGTTTTGGCTAATGACGAAAATTAACAGAGTTAACATTTCTGTTAGTGTAATTAACTTCGGTCCTATTTTGATTCGGTCAAAAAAAAGTTAGGGATTTTTTTATTGGTCAACAAAGAGTTTATCATTTTTTGTTGTCTTTTCAAAAGTCTGGGATTAAAATGGTCCAAACGAGAGAGTTGAGGATTTGTTTAATATTTTTCCCATTATTTTTTAAAGATATCTCAAAGTATTTCTCTTTAGGATTTCAAGAAAAGTGGGAAACTAGAAATACTGATCACACGGGCATTTCATTTTCTATCTTAAAAACAATTTATACCCAAAAAAAGATTTGGGTATCATGCAATATCAAGCCTTAGACATGATGCTATCTTGGAAATGATCACAATAAAATAAGTTTATTTATTTATTTAAGAATCGTAAGGCTTCATCTTCATCATTCTTTAGCAACAACATGATCTGTTTCAGATGTATAATCGTGTCTGTAAACCACAAAGAAAAACAAAAAGAATTAGCATATAAACGTGTAAACAAACAGATAAACACCAATGGTGAAGTTTTGATACGAGTGTTAATGCAAATCTCATGCAATGTAACTCTTGAATCTTACTTTATTTTACGAGTAAGTTGGTATATGCCTGTTGCCGCCATAGCAAGGCTAACGCTAAAGAGATTCCAGTTTTTCTGTAAGCACAAAATAATAATAAACAAGTAATCCACTAACAAATCAGTACAAGAGTGTAAGGAAAAAATAATGTAAATATAATGAGTCTAAGACTTGTCAATCCCAGATTCCAAATTATCATCAAGACTATTAAAAGGCAACATACCGGAGTGATCACAGTGCTGTAACGTGACCAGATGACTCCAGTGCCTGCAATAACTGAATAATATGGAAAGCAGACAGAAACTGTGAGAAGAGTACTGATACATGGCGAAAACAAAACAGTGCATCGTATAAACATAGAAGAAGATTGTAAGAAGACTATTCAGAGTAAAGCAATACAGAGCCGCACCACCAACAGGGTTAGGCTAGTGGCACTTAAGCGATAACCCTAATATGGTGAATCCGCAGTTTGATTATCATTAGCTACGAGGGAATTTACAAATATCAGCATTGCTGCAGCTTGCGGCCCACAGATTAGTCGGTTGATTTGGGTCGCCGGATACTTTGATTAGTTCAAAAAAAAATGCAGAGCCGCAGACAAGAACATGAAGATATAAGAAGAGTATATACCCATTTGTTGAGGGTATGAAAGTGTCTCTGGAGGTTTCTGAAAGTCTGCAATGTTAGCAATGCTTATACCCCATTTGAACGTTGGCGCCCAAAAATGGACTGAAAATTTCACAAAATGAGTTTACAATTATAAATTATGTCTCCACGTTGATAAGACTAACCGATATAAGCACTTTCTTGATTAAATAAGAATTCACTGGAAAAACCCAAGTTCGATGCTGTATACTGATATAGAATCATGGTCAAAGTTCATTTTCTTGGACAAAACCATAAATCAAAACTCAGGTTACTATCAAGATATCATCAAACCCAACTAAAACTTCTTAAATGGTCAAATTAAGTTGGTAGCAACATATCAAATACATCATTAGATTCAAAAAATTTAACTGATATAGAGAGAAATTGGATGATTCGATGAGTAAAACCAGAACCGTAACAAAAATATGTATTGCTCAATAATCAAAAATCGATGATCAAAGTCTCACAGAACGCAAGAATCGAAAGTAAGGAAAAAAAGTCAACGTTATAAGAACAAATGAAGTAATTCGAACGTTATAAGGAAAAAAACTCACTTGTCTTAGGTCCTGCTGGATGATTCCAGAG